>UCOM01000549.1:0-73771 GCA_900474385.1 Ormyrus pomaceus | reverse complement strand
TACACTGGTGCGGTACCCTATCATGCCTCAGGGGGCTTCGGGTCCGCTTTCCAGCGCAGCTCTTCCCGGAGAAGGCTCCTGTATAGGAGCCAGCTCCTCGCCGGTAAGGCCGGCGCTCCCCGCCAAGGCGTCGGGTCGAGCTGACGACTCTTTATAATTAGATTCTGAATGTTTCATTAAATTATTGCAGCGATAAGAAAGATATTTTCATAAATTGAAAAGCGCTAAATTTTTCTGAAAAGATACATTCGAAGTAATCAAGAACGTATTAGCAAAGACGTATTGTACGTATCAAAAACGATTTTTACTGGCAGCCTCCCTTTCCCCAACGTATTTCCGCAAAAAAGTCATGCCCGACATCTTGCTCGATACTTGCCCGTTTAATAAAGGATCGTGAACGGCTCTACATACATATACATACGCATCTCGAACGATTGAGATTTATCGAGGCTGCACCCGCACGTTGCTCCAATCGGCGCTGCGAGAGATCCTCAGCCTCGTTATTAGGCGACCGGGGTAAATTGCTCGGCTGGCACAAGTCAAACGGCTTTGATGCCGAACGATTTCTCGAGGCTTAATTGACGGCTCGTGATATTGGTCAGACAGTTGTTTACAAAAAGAAAAGCCGGAACGAATATGCAAAGCGGTTGATAATTGCGTTACATTGTATGCGCGGTGCACGCAGTATTGCGCCTTTTCAGAATTTTTTACAGCCTCCCGAGTCCCGTCTGCTTTGCTAGACTCTTCCGATCCCTTTTTGTAATCCAACTGAGTTTGGATTTAAGTCTAGTATTCTCTGGAAGCTTTGCACTTCCTTCGTCCACGAGCCATATAGTCGAAACTGTAGTTTAAATAATTTTTGTTTTACATCATTGTGGTGAGTCAATTAGCACAATAAACGGCTTCGGCGCTAATTATTTGAGGCGTAAATTTATTGCTCTTGCCTTTCTCAAGCCTGGCTATTTATTCTCGTGTTATTGATTCACGCATTTAAGACTTTCTATTCGGCGACTATTAACACACAGGCTTATTCGCGTGACAATGTATTCGTGACACTGTCAGAATTTTTAAGAAACGTTCATTAAAGAAAAAAGTGTGACTAATAGACATAAAGAATTGTTCAACAAAGACAAAGCTTGGGAATTAGTTTAAATTTGGACACGCGATGCTTAATTAGAAAGGTAAGGAATTATCGGCGCGACCGAAAAGGCTTAAGAATGCGTTCTTTTATTCATGAGCGCATACATTGTATACAACGGCGGAGTCTAGCAGCGCCGGCCGATTTGGCAGTTTGACGCAGCCGAATCCGCTGGTAATTGTCATGCAAACGAGGAAATCTCTCAGCCACGTGCGAGCAATTCGCAATCAGCGTTTTAATTCGATCGCGATCTATTTACGGTCGGTCAGAGTGCCGTTCCTGTTCTCTTTTTTTTTTTTGCCAGTCGTTAAGAGAGGTCTTACGAAGCAAAGCGCCGCGGAGGAGGAACTATGATTCGCTGGAGAGGATAGGAGACAAAGAGCATTATCTGCTCCTCGATCATTTGGGATTAATGCAGCCGTGCCTAATGCCATTCTTCCTAGTCGGGGAACAAAAAGAAAAAAAAATTTTTATCGAATCCTTATCGGATACACCGTAAATCTTTTCAAGCGGAATGAATATTCCGTCTCGCTAACGAAGATCTAATTGCCTGCTCGAGATTACGTGGCCTGTACAAGGATCTACGTCCTTAAAAAATTTCACGCTTATAATATTACGTTGTATTACACGGCGTTTTCAGAGCTCAAGGTTATAACTGTATAAAGCGCTTCGGTTAGTCATTTTAATTTTGCTTTAATTTAAATTAGAGACGAAAGTTTCGCGTCACAAAGAAACGGCTTTTTATATGCGAGAAGTTTTTTTGAATAATTTTTTCGTTTCCTGGATAAAACGCATAATTTAGAGAGTTATATAACTCGAAATTTACAGATGAAATGAAAATTACTATAATCAACTGCTGACTTTACTGCTTTGTACACATTAATGCGCTTTGGCTAATCAGATTTCTAAGACGGTAAAAATATAAAGAAAAAAAAAGAGAATCTTTCAAATACACTTTGCATAAAACATGAAAAAGTGTCGTTACTTAAATGAAAATGTACAGATTATCCAGATTTTATGAATCGTATACCGCCATTTACAAGCTATTAGAAAGTTAATTTTCTTAAGATTTCCAAAGCAGCGAAAACCGAAATACAGCAACTCTCGCTCTCAAAAATCATCGGTCCTCATTCGACTAGCAGACACTTTCATTAATTTCGCCGGCGTTTCTCCATAACTCCTGTATCAACAGCAGGAAAAAAAGCCGAGAACGAGCGTATCCAGGCCTGTAAATTAAAAGGCGCGATAATTCAAGCCGGCACTCGGGCTACGATCGATCCTCCGCTTCATTATCGATGCACGCGCTGCACAATGAAGCAATAAACAAAGCATCGGCACGCCGCACGCGTGTCGGTATAATAAATCGCTGAAATTCCAATTGGCCTTTCATCCTCGGGGAAAAATGGCAGCGCACTTTAACGATTATCCTAAAGGGCCAAACCGGTTGCGAGAGGCGCTCTCGCCCTCTCGGGAAAAAGACGAGTGGACTCGCTCGGGTAAACGCTGATTAAGGCGTGTAGGCTGCCGCTGGAAAAACAACTTTGATCGTAGTTTGATTTTTGAGCGAGAGTCGCTTGTAAATAAAATTAGAACGTGATTGGCAGCTTTCAGGCTTAATCTATTTATGGGACGCTTGTGTTTATTATTATTAAAGTAGCTTTATTTTCAACGGGGTAATTGATAGTTTTTGAAAAAGAATCTTAAATTAATGAACAAGTTGCCGAGTAATAAATGAAGAGTAGACTTGGAGGAATTTTCATTCTGTTTGTTCTTTTCTATATACCTCTCTGCTTTACGGTGTGGTTCATAATTTTTGTAAGAAGAGTAAACAAAACTTGCAAAAAATGCGAGTAAGATAAGCTTTTTACGTCTGTTTGAGAAAAAAGTGCGCAAGTATATTATGAGCGTAAACTATTCGCTGCCTGGAATGTTGTACTCTCAAGAGAAGAAATACACGTACACATATAGGTGTTAACTTCTTTCTCATCTTGATTCAAATTTTATTCCCAAAAAACTAAACCTGCGAGCTTTTTGCGCGCATTCTTTCCCGTCAAAGCAAGTACCAAGAGTATCAGCTAAAATACGCAGCCAATATTCAGCAAGCAATATAAAACGTCAAAGGCCCTTCTCGAGAGCTTTCGGAAAATTGATTTTTTTTTCGCACGGCACCGGACACAGTATAACAACGAATCAGTTAGATGAAAATTAACCGTCCGGATTCGAAGGAACTTCGGAGGAGAGAAGCCTTTTCTCGCGCGAGAGCTCGCCGCCTGTATATATCTATAGAAAGCCCGGCTGCCGCGTCGCGGCGGTGGCGGCGGCGGCGGCGGCGGCAGCTTTCCTCGGAGACTCTTTTTTTCTGCTCTTTTTTCCGCTCGGCGCAGCGGCCGGTATATAAAGGATGAACTGGTCGAGTCTAATTATAAATAAAAGAGCTCGAGCGAGAGAGGAAAGAAATTCCAGTTGCATCGAAGGCCGTCGATTGAAGGAAGAAAGCGAGACGGAGATAGAGAGAAGGAACGGGAGGGAGGGAGAAAAAAACGTGCCACTGGGACGCGAACTCGACGAGGGCTTCCCTCTCGCCTTAAGTATAGATCATTTCCAAGCGCGACATTGATTCAGCAACAACGCCGCCAGTCTCTTTCCTAATATCGGCATTGGCGAGAACGCTCGTCCAGTCACGTACGCCAAGAACAGAGAGAGAGAGAGAGAGGGAGAACGAGCGCAAGAGGGCCGCGGTATAGGATGTAGCGATACCTTTTGACTACCTTTTCCTTTTTGCCCCCCAGCAACGGGCGAACCCTTCTTTTTTACCGGCCCCTCCCTCTCCTTAATTTATCGATGCGCAAACATTTTTTCGGCGGGAGCGATGAGAGTAAACGGTTTGGGCTTTCTGCTGAGCAGTCGAGTGTGCCCAGTATAAAGTATAATGTAATTAAATTTCTTTGTCGCGAGCGGCGAGTTGTTTATTTGCTCACGGATGATTGCCTCCGAAGGGATTGGAAAGGAGTTTGATTGGTTTTTTCGCGATGCCGATATGAAGATGTAAGGGCAGCTTTGATTCTTTGTACCGTTTGGCTTTTTGCCTGGGTTTCGAAACGCCGCACGCGTAGTTTTGTGCAACGCGCAAATTGTGAAAAGAAAATCAATGTTAAGAATTTTTTCTTTCATAATATATGTTGAAATGCAATCGCATAACCATTACTTAACGAAAAGTACTGTTTTCTGAACCTGAAATGTACAGTAAAAAGTGCAGCGGCACGGTGAGAATTCAGTTGCATTATTGGCTTGTTGTTAGCGACTGCAATTATTCTGTTTATAGTGCAATTAATAACATAATTGAGCAGTTAACTTAATAAAAAGGCCAACTCAACGCGATGGCCCGATAAGTTGTTTTTGCTCATGAATAACGAAATTACATATTTACAGTATAAACTTTGCCTGTCGCAATTTCCTTTATATAATTATGAAATTCGATAGACACTCTGCAGTAAAATAAATGAATTTCGCTCCACAATAAATCACCTCTCACTTATGAATTTTTTATCCTGCATTCTCCCTCAAATAAGGAAAAGAAATAATTAAAAATATTAAAAATATTATCTTACAAAGATAAATTCACAAACGAAAATCAGAAAGAAACATGTTCAAAAAGTTCTCTAAAAAAATTAACACCTCCCAGATAAGATACGTCTAAAAATAATAAACCGACAGAAGAAGTCATTTAATTATTTAAATTTCGGCTCATTAATGAAAAAAAAGATAAGGTCTAGACGCGAAACCTTACTTACGCGGAATCCATTAAAATCGTTGACGTTTCACAAGCATCTAATTATAGCCCGGATATATCTTTGAAAAAGAGGGAGAGAGAGAGCGAGAGAAGCGCAAGGAACCCCGCGATAAGAAGCGTCCGTGCGCAAACACGCAAAAAATTTACGCAGCGCCGCGTTATCTAAAGTCCGTGTTAGTGATTTCCGACTAATTGGGTACACGTTGCGAGCATGCCTTCTTTCCCTCCTGTTCTTCCCCAATCCGCGTGCGGACGCGGTACTAGAATAAACTCGATTATCGAAACTTCGGCCGGAGCTCTTGGAAGTTGGCGATCGCAGCCCGATTAAGGCCTAGAAGCTTAATCGCGTTTGCGGTGACACTGATATTTTCGTCACAAGGAAACCGGCGCCTTTTTTGCGGAGTCGCCGCTGCTTATCTGCGGTGACTTTGCGCTTTTTCACATAATAATAGAGATGCGGTAGAAAGTGGAACTATTTTGGAGGCATATTTTTGTCATTCGGCTGGATTTATCGCGATCCTAAATTAGAATAGCGTCAAAGGCAATAGGGGATAAACAATTTGGATGAATTGCCTTAACTTTCTTAATGGGGTAATAAAAAGTTTTAAATAATTTCACCTCTTTCATCATCGGGTAAAGCACATATAAGCCAGTTTTGAGAAGTAAATAATTCATTCAATCCAGAGTCCAATTTGTATAATCTACGATGATATCGGTCAATGAAGTCAAGAGTTTTTTTAATTATTAGGTAACGAGCTTTCAGCGCACAAACAATGAGATATTCGGTTTTGACTTGCGCAAAGTAACCTGTAACGAGGAAATAACAATTTAATATAATTGAGCGCGGGTGCAGAGAAATAATGAACCAAAGACTTTGATTCTTTTAACGACGTTTCGCCGTCTAATTTGCGAAAGTTGAATAAATTATTTAAACCTGATGAGGTTAGCGAACTTAGCTGACGAAACGTAGTTGTAAAATCAAAGGATCTCTGATTCATTATTCGCCTCCAGCTGATCAACTCGTAAAAAATTTACGACGTTTTCGAAATTCATTAATTTATTTTATTACAATACACCGCTTAAAAAAATTATTATCAATAACATGAATATTTAATACTCCAAAAATAAATTTGTAAATAACCCTGACAGGTGTGTTTTAAGCACATTTTTGTATCCACCTTCAATCAGCGAAATGGACCCATTTAGCAGCAAAATACATTTTTTATTCACAAACTCGTTTCAGCCGGCAAAATAAGGTTCCCCTATCTTTGGAGATCTCTTGAAAACACCTTACCCCCCCTCCTCGCAGAAATATCGTAAAAGCTGCTTTGGCATTCAAAATCTGAATACACCTTTATCAGATTTTATTCGCGATAGGCGTCCCTTCATCCTCGGAAAAGCCTCGCGCCGCGAATAAGCAGCTTTCAAGCTAGGAATAAAGGCGCGGTCCGTCATTGGTCGATCGGCGAAGGCTCGTTTGGAACGGGAAAAAGGTAAAACCGGACTCTTGGCGTTTTTGTCGCGCACGACTGGCTGCGCTGCGCTGCGCGCCACACCCGCGCGAGAGAGAGAGAGAGAGAGAGAGAGAGCGCGTATGCTAATTTCGCACGTCGCCTTCCGGCGATCCCAATCGAAGCACCCACGCGGCTGCCTTCGCGGACAATGCCGGAGTCGGCGTTTGTATTCGCCGGGCGCCGGGTTTTGTTCGGTTTATGTGGCGTTGTTGCGGATCGACGGTGTTTATGATAAATATTTTTGAGAGCGCACAATGAAAATTCAGACTTATTCAAGCCTCGAGAGGTGAAAATTAGTTCCTTGTTTTGATTTTTCTGCTAGAATATTTTTATTCCGCGTGCAAATCTCTTGCAAATATACGAAGAGCATCGCGCGCTTCTATTTGGGATTTCAAAAGCAATTTTCAAAAATCCCGCTTTGCATTTATATCGCGCGGGAGAAAGAAAAGTTTTTTGCTCCCTTATTGCGCAGCGCTGCGCAATTAACGACCGCAGAAGTCTCGCAAAAACGGCAGGGCTTTTAACGCGCCTAAAAATAAAAAAATATAAAAAAAATGTACTAACCTCCCCTTTAGGTAATTAAAAAGCTCCTCTCGCGCAGACCTACAGTATATCCGAACTCAATAAGCGTTCGATTCGAATGCTATCCTAATTCCATTGCTGCCCTTTGGCTTCAGCCTTTTCCTGCTCTTTTTTTCCCATCGGCCGGCTGGCGCTTATTTTCGCGATCTCTTGGCCCTCGTTCGCGATTGCGAGTAGTTAATAGAGGCCGATGAACTTTATTGCTCTCGATTAAGCGCCCAGCCAATATCAGCTGATTTATAGACGCGACGCGTAGTGACTTTGGCGTTTTTATCAATCGCCAAAGGGAAAAGTTATTTTCTGCGTCTGGCAATCTATTTTTGAGCGTTAGATAATTATGATTGTTCGTTACGTCGTATCGCGATTCGGTTGAAAAATACCTTAATTGACTCCGTCAACCAATAAAGCAGAAAAAACAAATGTTTACAAGGTAAATTAACTGGAAATGAGCGGCAATCTTGTAATTATTAAAGATTATTTGTTCCATCACTCGTGACGACAATGTGCTCTAAACAGGTATTGTCATACTCGTCAGAATTGACATTTAAAAAATGGCTTGAGATCGTTATTTAAATAATTATGATAAGAGCAATCGTGATTCAATGATTGCTTATAAAGATGTTTGATTCGCCTAATCGTTGGTATATCAGAGCACAGAAACATTGATTGATAGACTAGATTGATTTTCAATCAACAGAAAATGTGTATTGGTTTTCTTCCAAGATAGCTCGTCTTGATTAGCAGCGAAAGCGCTTAGAAAAGCAAAAAGTGCTCCAACAAATCTCGCGAAAATCATCGACGAGCAGCCGCAGTTGCTCGACTGAACATCCAAGAAAGACCGCGGCACACCGTCACTTGATTAGCAGGCGAAAATCAGAGAAGCCTCAGGCCGCGCGCTTTGGGATCAATTTAAGGGATTGTTTCGAATATCGAATTAGCGGGGGCTGCAGCGACAGTGCGGTTTAATCGCGAGCGCACCGAGGGCGGGTTTTTAATTTGCCGGAATTGTCGCGGCGTGGCTTGCCTTAACCCGTTTCGTCCCAAGCGAACATTTTACGGTCGAACGATTTTAAGCCTAGTTTTCTAGGCTAAAGCATCTGTAAATTTTTAAATTTCTGCCTCTGCCCCGGTTCTGGAAGATAAAGCCATTTTACTTTGGAAGTGAGGATGCCGGATTCTTTTATTTCATCCCTTTTCTAAGCTTAAAACCCATCGACTATAAAATGTCGGCTTGGCACGTAATGGGTTAAGACGCTCGGCGTAATTCGTTTGCCGCGACGAGCGCGAAAGCTCGCTAATTGCATTCCCGGGGCGCGTGGATTTCCGATGAATTACGCGCGCGGCGGCGTCGGGCGGCGTCGGGCGGCGGCGTTTTATCGCTGACGAATGTCTGACGCGGGCCTGCCTGACGAACTGTGCCGAGCGGAGCGGTGCCGAGGTGTTTTCGGGGGAGGGCAAATAGCGAGGAAGCGCGCTCGTTAGCTTTATGCGGTCACTTTTGCTTGCCTGCTTCGTGCCAAGGATTTCGGTGAGAGGCTGGCAAAGCGCACGCATTCGCGAGGGTTAAGGGCTTGCCTTCGTTTCGAACGCTGTTTAATTGATGCTCCAATTAATGCTGAGCTACGTATAGATTCTTTTTTAACTTCAATGAAAGAATGAACAATCTTAAGAATGAGCAATCTTCCAGAGAAAAAAGAAGAAATTACTGCTGTTGAATTAATTAGGTGTGTAGAAAAAGAAAACGCGATTGCTCACTCTACTACTCGAAATTTATTCCACGTAAACACATTATTCAAGGTTTGAAAATGTCATTCGTTTGTAAATAATTCGATATATACTCTCTACGGATTGATGTGACAATGAACCTTTCATCTGATAAAACTAATCTCTTTCATACTGCCATTCTTTCGAAATGTGAATTGCGAAACTTTTTTTTATAGATAAACAATCATTTTTGGAGAAGTAAATTTATAAATATATTCATTGGTTATCAGGAATAGATTAGAGAAAGGAAATACTCTAAATTGTCGTAATCTGGCCGAATCCTTCCTCGGGGACAGCTTACATCTCCATTCTCATGTCTAGGCTGTACCCCCATTATTGTCCTATCTCCTTTTGAATTATTTTCGTCTGACCTCCGAGTCCGAGAAACGTAAGTGATTACAGCCGCAGGATGTACGCAGAAAAAGCAGACTTTTTTCGACGAAGCATGAATCCGAATGCCATCCAGCTTCTTACGATCGGAATATTGATCAGCCTTGACGATCTCTCGAAGCGGGGCTCGGAATTTTTTGGAATACGTAATCTCGTAACGGCCGAGCCCGCTAGAATCTCTACACGCATCTTAATTCGATTATCCAAGCAGAAAAAGCGAAGAATACCGCTTGTTAAAGAGATATTTTTACTCGGCGTAAGAATTTGAAAAATCTCAAGACTCAGCGGAGGCTACGTGACAGGCCTTGACATTTGTTTCATTTCTATATATATAAGGCTATTTTATGTATACGCTTATAATGGATCACTCACGCGTTTGACCAACGTGCCAATAATATTGTGTGCGAGAGAGTCAGCCTTCGACTGGTTGCAAAAAGTGCGCCTCTTCCCCGAAGCGATCTCTCGATCAATAAAAGCGAGCGAAATAAGTATCGGGGTAATTGAAAAATTGACGCGAGCCAGCCGAGTCTTTGATGACATTGCGTCGAGTGTCGCTTGTTTACCTCGTAAAATGTAATGAACGCGCTGCGCTCGTCGCTCGGAAAACCGTAAAGCGGGAAGATGAACGATCGTTTTCAAAGTTTCAAGTGTCATTCGTATAAAAGGTAATTTTTGGGTTTATTAATTGGGTCGTTCCAGGCCGCTATACATATATAGAAACGAGACGCGCAATAAAGCGCAATTTAAAGTCTAGAAAAATAGCTGTCAATAAAAGAATATTGCTCGATATATCATTAGTATTTTTGAAAGCTGTTTTTTGCTTAAAAATTTTAATAAGTTTTCAAATAAATTCTTCTTAACGTGAACATAACAGTCGAATTACCAAGTGCTATCCGTCAAAGTATAGGAATATAACACGACGAAATGTGACTTTCGAAACCTCCTCGAAAGTTCCCCGGCGAAAGACTGATTTCACCGTTCGAAAACTATGCAAACCGCCATTACCGGCGAAAAGAGCCGTTATGCTCGGCCTCTGCAAACATTTCCAGGGTAATTAATGCAAATCGAGAGCGAGAGAGAGAGAGAGAGAGAGAGAGAGGGGGAGAGAAGCATGCAGCCTCCCCCGAGCGTCTGGTCCGGGCTCGACGCGCTAATTAAGCGACGCGTCGCGGTATTAATTCAGAGCTGCCGCGCGTGCGAGGGTCGAGCATGAATGCGCTGCGACGGAGACGCTAAAGGAGGAGGAAGAGAGAGAGAGAGGAGGAGACGTCGTCGTCGCGTGTCTGCGGCATCCCTCCTCGATGCACTCCGAGGGCTAAACAACTTCCGCGTGTCTGCTACTGCGTGATATCTGCCTTTTTCTCCCGCTCTGGGCTTTTGTCTTGGCAGCTGGCTTTGTTTTTTGGCTCGGCTCTTTTTCAGGCTTTTTGTTGGCCCTTTTCGAGACTGGCTGCTCTCCGCGAGAGTCGCCCGCGCGCTAATGGACGAATTATTGCATTTGCTGGTTAATTATTTATCTGGAAAACTTTGAACGCGTTTTTAAGCAGCTTTACGTGGCGCTGCCAATCTTTTTACTGCGGCAAATCAGATTTTCTTTGAAAATGAGTAAATATTTTGTATTTCTCCGGGTTTATTACAGTACTGGATTAATTCGCTTTTATCGATATTTGTCTACTCATAATTGCAAGAGTCACATAAATCCTTCTTACGTAAAGTTACTTTGGTGGCACCTTCTTAGTTTTTTCTCTATTTTAAGCCTACTTTATATACAAATTATGTTTGAGTGGAAGGTGTGTGCTTTAAAAACGTGGTATTACTTTAAAAAAAACGGCCGTTTGTTTTAACAGAACAACGTGCAAGTCATGGAAATAAAATTGCAAAACGTGTGCATAAAATTTTTGATAAGCGCGATAAAAATTGACGATTCCTTTAAATTGCAAGTCAATTATTTCTATTCAAACATTGATACAATTGAGAAGCAGATGCATACACTGAATAAGTGATAAAGCAACTATTTGTCGAAAAAAGACGAGCCTTATATCGTAATCTTTTAAAGTTCGTAAAAAAATTTTCGTTGGAAAACCGCATAAAATATATTATAGAAGAGTCCGACAATAAGTCCTCCAATAAATAAATGAATCGTATAGTTATCTCTTATCGCATGCAATTTGCCAAAGAGGCGCGTCGTTGTAAAATTATTTAACTTGCAAAGTACTGCAGTCCCCAGTCAATAACAGTCAGCTCGAGCCTCCCTATCTTCCGTCTTGCTTGGAAAAAAAGGCGAATTATAACAAGGAATATTAGCAGCACACTCGGCTGTAGGAGCATATCTCGAGTCGTAAATACGTAGTACATTTATTAAAGCCGATCCAATTTTCTCAACCGTTAATTTCTGGCTCCCGATAATGCCATCGATCTCCATTATCCAAAAGCCGTCATTTTCACTTCTTTCCTCGGTGCGCCTTCCGCCGTCCCCTTTTCCACGCTCTCTTACTCGCTCCCTTTTTCTCTATCGCTCTCTCTGATTGTTTCTCATTCTCCGGTGCATTAGCCGGCGTTCGTTCGCGCCGGTTACACGGCTCGCGTGTCGCCAAAAGCCAATTGCCTTTTCCATTTTCTCCTTCTGCCCTGGTGCTTTTCTCGCTCCGACAGACAGATTTATTTAAGTCTTCCGCGCGCGCGCTGATTTTTTAAACGACTCCTGCTTCTGTTCAATGGCATCAATTAAGCGCTGGTGTTTCGGTAGTTCGCGATCGAGTTGATTCAGCAATCGCGAGAGACTCGTACGAGCGGCTCGACGCTACGCCGGATTAATTATCGCGCGCGATTAATTTAAACGGTGCGTGGATCTGCCGAGCGTAAGCGATGATGTTTTCGAGAGAAGCTGCCGCGAGTGATGTAAGGTCGAGTCGTTGAGCGATCTTATCGGGGAATGACTTTTATATGGAAACGATTAATCCTTGCCTTTGCTTTTGAGATTTTCCGTCAGTAATTTAGCAAAATTCCAAGAGTAACGTTAAGAGGAACTGAGCTCGTAGTCTCAGAAATGAGAGAATGTATTTTATCTATTTTACAATCTTTATTAGACTTCTCCTATGTTAAAATTCTTTTCCAGCTACAATTTCGAGAAAATTGCTCGAAAATTTCCAAAATTTATAATCCTTTCAAGGAAAATGAACCCAGAGCGCTTTTGAATTTAATCTAGCAAGTGAGGCAGGTTGGTTCATTCAATGCATAAATGTACTTTCTAAAATAAAGTCTCGTTTATTAACTTTAGACCGCAGTGCCACATCCGCCGAAAATTATCAAGCGCCATACATGATGGATGACGGCACGTATTCGCCTCTCCGAAAAAACTTTTCCTCATCCTCTCTCTCTGTGTACTTTTAATTTTCATACTTTCAAGTGTGCGTTCGGCAATATTTGCAAAATTTCTTGCAAGTCGAACTGTCGTCGATCAAGCTGACGTCAAGCGACGCGTCTTGACGTCGGATCCGCGCAGAGGCGCTAATTGGCCGCGGAGAAAAAGATCGATCGCTGAAATATGAAGCGAGAAGCGAGGCACGATATCATCCCGATCGTCTTCCGCTCGCGGATTTTCCCTTTCGAGGCTTCTCTATAAGCTAGAGGATGCTATTTTTAGAACCGCGCTCGAATTGCAAAACCGGTACGACGAGCAGAGATATCTCCTGCCGAGGACAAGACGGGACGACTCTCGTTCACGCGACGAGAAATTAGAAAGATCGCTGAACCGGTATCGAGGCTTGTGGCGCGCGCTTTTATATGGACGACCGCGAGCGAGTAACGGACAATTGTTTCGGCGGACGGCGCCTTTTTCTTCCTCTCTCATTGTGCGGTTGACGAACGGTACATTTTTTGGAATTGGAGTTGTTCTTTTCCGTGAATTCGAGGTAGAGAGCAATGCAGAGAGCCGCGTAATAATACACTGCTCCGTGAAAATTGAGGCCAATCCAGAAAAATACCCTATTTTACGCTGCAGGCGCGTTTGAAATTTATTTATTATTTCGGAGGTTTATGGAGCAGTTTATCTGCAATAAAGCGGGGACATAGGCTATGTTATTATAATCAAATAAGCGGTACTAGAATTAAATCCGACTATGCACATTCCATAAATTAGGTGATATTCTAGTACAAATCCGGGTTATGGAAGTACTCAATTCAAGATTTAATTTATATCACCCAACACGAGAGGATTCAAATTTAGATTTAGAACAAATAACGGGTATTAAGCAAATGCACGAAAAAGCGAGAGTTTTTAAATTAATTATTTTTTCAATCGAACTCCAAAAGGAACGTCGAAGAAGAAATAAAAGGCCAGGATAATTTAACGAATAAAAGCACCAATTGTTTACTCCTGTTTTAATCGAATTGAGCTTAAAAATTTAAAAAGCACCTCACATCTCTTTTTTCGAATCGACGACGATCTTTATTACCGAAATAAGGTCATCAATTGGCTTTATTAGATCCCCAAATGAGCTCGTTAGATCGCTTAATTCGCGGCAGAAATGCCCTGCAAAAAAAAAAATTGAACCCTCGCCCTTGACGCGAAAAATAATCTCTCGGATCAATCTCAGCCCCAAGAAGTAAAACGCTCTCGCTTCCAGCTCCGCCGCCGCCGCCGCCGCCGATCGCTGCGAAAGGCTTTCGGGCAAAAACAAGCATCTTTTTCCGGCTCATTAATTACGGGCGCAAGCTCTCGCGAAGTTATGTAATTCCGTTGCATTAGTAACTTTCGCATAAACTGCGCTGCTACAATTACGGCCCCCTCCCCGCCTTCGCCAGGCAAGCGCCTTTTAATTATTCTCAAGTTGAATTATATTTCTGTCCGCGAAATTAATAGCCGTTCGAGCTATGCGCGCGGCCTGCTTCGGTGCTCAAGCGATTTTCGGGAGAGTTATACGCGGAAAAACGGCGGCGGCGGCGGCGCTCGAAAAACTTTAATTTAAGATTCCTCGGCAAGCTTTGTGGCCCGAAGCTCGCGCGCTCGCGCGCACACACACAGACACGCGCATTGGCTGTTTGACCTCTTTGCACTCTCTTTGTCTTGTGGTCGTCTCTCTCGTTCACTCGAAGAGCTTCCTTTATACGGGTCGTCTTTTTTTTTTAACCATGCACAGCTGAGTTATATATACGTCGACGTGCTTGAATTTGTTTTTGTGGAATCGATCCCGGGCCGGGCTGCTATGCTCCCTCCGTATTGTTTTATGTATCGGCGCGAGGGACCGGTAATGCCTCCTGATAAAAAAGCACGCGTTTATTTGAAAAAGTAATCCTGGCTGGATTGAGTTTTCCCTCTTTTGGCCCCAAGGAACGGGGTGAAGATTTCATCCGTCTTCTTGGCACATGAGCCTCTTGTCTATCACTTTGAAACGTACGTAAATTTATTCTCATTTTCTTTTTAGCAGACACGGCTATAATTCTGTTTTTAATATCCAGCTTCAGTATTTTACTCCAGGAGTACAATGGGGCAGCAAAGAAAATGCGAGCTGAAAATTTCTTAATAGCCCCTGCCTACGTAGTGCGTTCTCCTTAACCATCAGAGTTAAGTAAAATTTAACCGGGAGTTACGGAAATTTCGTTTAAAGCAAAGTCACATTAGCTTTAAGTTTCAGTAAAATTTGCGTAAAAGTTAAATAAAATTTGCTCTCCTAATATTCGGCCCCGGCGAAAGAAAATTAAACTCGTCCGGCGCTTAAGCCCTGGAAATTAGCCTTTAAAGCATCGACGTCGCAAATAGTCGAAAAACTCGCCTCTAATCCGCTGAATTCACGGCTCTTCGAAACTCGGAAAATCAACGGCGTTTATTCCTCATATAAATAAGAAGCGCAGCGGCGATAAATCTCTTTATCGCATAGCGGGCGAACGCCTGATGTAGGTATATACAGATGCATATATATACGCGAAAGGGAAAAGCTAAACAGCCGCAGCGCGGGCCGCGCTAATTTGGGCAGCGAAGGGGCGCAATAAACATTTTATGCCGGCGTTTCATCAAGCTCGGCTTAACTTTTATCCGCGGGCGCGTGTCCCGCCTTCTTTTTTTTTGTCCCCCGGCCCGTCCTTTTCCTTTTATAGGTCGTTCGCGTGAGCCTTCGCACGCGAGCCGTCGCGCGGCAAATGAAAAAACGGAGCGACGAGCAGGGCTGCCTTTTTATTCCGGCGGGGAGAGAGGCGAAAATTATCGCCGACCGAATTGTTGCCGTGTACGAGGAGGGAGCGGAAAAGTTTCGATAGTTGAGTGGAGGAGAGATGGTCGAGGAGATTGTTAGAGTGGAACGAAGATATGACAGGAGTCCGATACTTACTCCGCGCCCGGCGGCCTCGTTGCAAGCGCGCCTCTTCGATTTTTGTTTAAATTACTTTCGGAGATGACGGCCGAGGCGATATTTATACGCCGGGTATTTTTACGATGATTCTACTATTTGCTCCAACCTACAGACAGGCCTTATTTATTGACCAAACGAAAGGTTATATTAATTTTTGACACGGACGAGCTTCCTTATCAATATATTATCGATAGAACAAAGTCGAATAAGATATTTTATTCCGACTGAATGCAGTAAAAAATGACGAGTCGATTTCTGAACTAAACGAAATTCTGTATATGATTTTTGATAATATCTGGGAGCTTTGTCAATATTCTGATTAAAAAAAAAAAAAAAAAAAAAAAACCAGGAGATGCAAGACTTGAAAAATATTCCATGACAGCTGAAAACGTTCCGAAGCGAAACCGAAGTTTAACCAAGTCGATTGATCATGCGACAAGAGCCGCAGCAAATAAACTACAGTGAGCCACGTGACTATAAAGGCGTGACGTTACGCTGCGATGATTCGTTTCAAAGCTTTATGAAAGAATTTAAATTTTCGTTAATTTTATAACGTTCCATTGTTTTCTACGGAATTCTATTCAAATTTTAAGAGCAGCCTTTTTTCACGGTCAAAGCATTCAATTTGCATCTAGATGCCAAAGCTTTTTTCTGAATTAACGAGACCAAAAGTATCATTTTGGTAGGTCGTAAAAAAGATCTTTCGTTGCAAACAAATTCACAGTGTCAAAATACAGTAACAGAAACGGGGTTATTCGAAACTAGTAAAATTACCATTTCCCAAACGGTCCGCGTGAAAATAAGTCGTTTACCCTTAAATTACAACAAGGTTATAGAAAAAATGGGGGTTTTACACGAAGACCGCAATAGAAATAAATAAGAGCCTGTATAAAGAAAAGTACAACGCACGGGCCGGTAAGCGCAGGTATAATACAGGTTTAGCGCAAATGAAAAGGAAAGATAATGGAAGGAGAGAAGATAAAAGAAGACGGCGGCGGCAAGCGAAATTAAATGTGAATAGCTATACGCGCTATTACAGCTTTACCTTAAACACAATTCGACTTTTACGATATTTCGAGCGGCGCAGTCAATCGCGGCATTATCTTTACTTCTGTCATGCAAATGCGTGGCCAGCCTCCCTCCCGCTCCCGCGGCGCTTAAAGCCTACCTTTTAAATGAGAATATATAGGAATTTATGGATTTAATACGCGGAGCCACTACGTTTTCATGCGGCAATTTTCAAGGTACAAGTGTTACTTTACTGTTACAGCTCGCGCTCCGAGGGTTTTCATTTTTTTTCATCAACTCTTAATTAAAATTGGAGCAGTTTACCATTGCCCGCGACGAGGCTTAAAAAGTATTAGAGGTTCAATTAAGGGAGCATCGCTTTGCATTACCGGGGGTTTGTGAATAGGGAAAGAAATTCCCGGCGATCCACTTTTTCCCTCGCTAATTGAACAGACGCCCGAAATTTGACGCTCGAATTTGCGGTAAAGATCTAAGGCTTTAATTTAAATTTACCCATGGAGACAATCATATTTAATGAGCTTTTAATAAGATCGTTATGGATGCGCCACCTAGATTAACCGTTGAGCGTCAAATTACATTTTCAATAAAATAACGTCATACTGAGTTCAGCGGACTCCGCGAACTTCAACTGAGCCTCATTTCCAATTCTAATTACCGACGTTTTCGTATTATTTAAACCTAGTTCTGTCTTAATTTTTTTCTCCAAGTTCTGTTCTTACCGCTTTCGAAAAAACGAACTAATTATTGTTTTGGATCTGAATTTACGACCTTATGTAATTGTACTTCGTTTAAAACACACTTATCTAATGGGGGGAAAAACTCATTCGTAAAAACTGAATAATGGCTGCACATTTTTACGAAGCAGCGAGACAAAAAAGATTTCCAATTTTCCTACTGGGTACAAAAAATCACCATAAACGTGGCAGTAGAGTCTAGCGGACGCCGAGCGAATTTTATTTACGTCTCTCAGGAGAATTCCGCTAGAATATTGAGGCCTCGGCCGGAGACTTTTTAAACTACAGACCTATAAAAACTTTGCCGCAGATCCTGTAGACTCTAATTTAACGTTTTATGCCTCGCGACCGAAAATTTACTGCTCGAAAATTAAAAACGACGAGCGCGAAACTTTCTCAAAGCATTCGTTCGGGCAGAATTTGAGACGACCAACTCTTGAGAGATAAACAAGTGCATCCACGTCGGTGTCAATTGGCTTTTAAGTGCTTCTACGAGCCAATGCAGCCTTTCGTCCTCGTCGCGAGACGCTCGATCACGTATGCAGCTTTGCTTCGGACTATAAGCTCCAAAGCTAAATCGCGAATCAATGCGGAGTGGACCTACTTTTCTTCGGGGCGGTGCCTCGTCGCGCTTTTTTTCGCCATTGCTTTATTTTTGTTCGATTATCTCTGTCGTACGATTTCATAAGGTGTTTGCGAAATGGAGGGCTTCTGCGAATCACCGAGTAATTATATTCGAGCACGAGCTTTTTTTTTCTTTTTTGTCGGAGTGCTCGTTTACTCAAGGTTTTTTAATAATGAGACTACTCTGTTTTTGATCTTTGAACTCGGGCTGAAGGCAGATGAAGTATTTTTTACTTTTTGTATCTGGGCTTTAATTAAGCTGTTCTCGCGCGCTTCTTTGTACGAAATATTATAAAATGATCCGTCCGAGGTCTGCCCCGCCTAATGGGGATAAATTGTTTTGTAGCGAATCCGCCTGAACCTGGCAGTTTCTTATGCGCAATCATTATTAATTTTCTTTCGATTAAGATCAAAAGATTTTTTAAGAAAAATTTAATGAACGTGAAGTTTTTAATAAATACTCACTCGTTATTTTAATTAATTTTCTGATTCGATAATCGTGTATTTTAATAAAAACAAACCAAAAAACAAACTTCACAAAAGTACAAATTGTAGTTTTGCCTTTTATCCGAGGATCACGAACTATTTCACTTTTTGCTCTAATGAATATTCAAGTAGGTTAAAATTTAGACATCACCTAGTAGAGTCTGTACAGCGCACAATAACTGTGTATAACAATGAAGCCTTAATACATTCAATATTAATCTTTCAAATTGATCTTCTGTAATAAAGGAGTCTTATAATTAAAGCAAAATACCATTGAAATGAAAAACGCGGGCTTACATTAAGCTCAGCATTTCTATACACAGCGCCATTCTCTTACAAAAATACCCATCTTCGCATATCAGGCAACAAAATAAAGTATCGCATTATTCGAAAATGGCGCGTAGAAAACCGCCCGCGTAGAAAACTTGTACATATATAAGGCATTGTGTGCAAATTTAATAGAACAAGATAATATAACCCATACAAAATATCGAGCGACCTCTTTCATTAATTTTCCCTCTCCTGGCAGAGAGAAAAAAAAGCCGTCGCTCAATAACTCCAATCATCGCCCGACGACTTCAGTCGTCCGCAAAAAAGGACAAGCTTAAATTCGAAATCGCTTAATAAAGCCAGCTGCCGGGAGAAACAAGCCTAAGGAAGCAGATGCAGATTGAATAAGCTTTCGGCCTTCCCTCTCTCTCTCTCTCTCCCGAGAAATTTCATTTTGCAGAGAGCCTACATCGCTGCTCGGAGTAAAGGCCTATCGGTTCGACAGCACAAATATTAGCATTATGGCACGTCGCCATGGCTTATGTACGCGACGCGCATATGTTCTCGCCGTGCAATATGCATCGTATTGTTCCTGGCTGGCGCTGTATGGGCGGAAACGCCGGCGACGATTCTGACAAAAGGATCGTACTGCCGGCGGCGGCGCACGTCTTACGATGTTATAATGCATGTTCGCGCGCCTCGTGCATGCATTCGATTAAGGTGTTGCCCAAGCTGGGCGCGGACAGTTTTTGGGGATGGACGAGCGCCTGGTGAACCGCGGCCATTGTTGGCGCGGATTAGAAATATCAAGCCGGGAAACGTCGTCTGACGGCTAGACGGGATTATGAGATATTCAGCGCCGCTAAAATCTGGATGATTGAGGTCGTGATTCGATTTGCCTGAAAATTTCATTCCGTACCTTTCCGTTCTCTGGCCTGCTCTGCTGTTCTTCTTTGGAAAATGAAATTACGTATTAATTCGATCAAGCAGACGCTACTTTTGGTATTTTATATGCTGTGTGGAATTGAAAAAATGAATCACAGAGGTTGGAAATGTAATTATTTTTTCAAACTTCGTGTTTTACTTTTTTGCGGATTGCGACGAGAGGTAAAAAAGTGATAAAGGTACTCATATTTAATAAAGCGCGGAAAATTTGATGACGTTCATTTCCCAAAATTTATTTCGTGTGCATTAACCATGCATTCAAAATGTCGGAATTTATTATTCCATTTTTGCAGTTTATATTACTCAAATATTCAATTATTCACTATACTTATAACTCGGGCCGGCGATTCTTTAAAAATGGATAAACGTACCCTCCAGATTAACCGGTAAAAATGTTGAAAAACGTGGTCAATTATTTTAAATTCCATTAAAATCCCGGCAAAAGATAAAAAAATTTATCCTCGGCATCAATTTCAATCGGGATCCAGGGCCGGGGCTGCACGTAGAAACGATTCTCGGGCGAACACGTCCTTAAGCGGTCCGGAGATCCTTAAAAAGCCATTGGGCGCTACAGGATCGCCTTAATTCGCGCGGTCTTTGTCGTCGTTTTCTTAAATCGCGCGCGCGCGCGCCGCTCGTATTAACTCTCGGGCTATGTAGAGGCGGCGACCTACATCAAGGGCTCCCCGAGGGCTGCGCTCTGGCTTCGCGCCAGCCTCGTCTTTGGCGAAATAACGCGTGTGCAGACGCGAGAGCGCGCGCTCGTTAACGCGGCGATACCGACCCGGACAATTAGGCGAAGACCTATCGATCAGAGACAGCGCCACCGGCGGCGCAGCCAGCCCCGCGAGGCATTTAAGCCCAGAAAAGGTATTTAAGCTAGAGAGCTTCCAGCCTGGAGAGGGGGTTACGTATGTGGGTGAGACGTGGCTCACGCGTTATTAAGGGCGCTCCTTATTGAAAATTAAGGAATTTCATTGTTGGCCCTGGAGATTGATGCCAACGAGCGGACTACTAAGGGAGTTTCGCCTGTTTTTAGCTGCATCCGCCAGTACCGCCGGGAGCTGCGCTTGATTAATTGTTGCGCGCTTTTACTATTGATTCTCGAGGAAATTCACCGGCTACTTGCCCGGTATTCGGTTATTCTAATAATGAGCTGCTGCGAGAGGTTCGAGAGTGATTGGTCAATTTGCCCGGCGCAAAGAACATTTTCTATATTCAAATTCGAGCCTTCGAGGAAGCAGTTCATCGAAGAGGGTTCGAGGTGTTCGAAACTTCATTAGAAACTGCGCCGGAAGTATAATTTTTCGCATAAACAATGAAGGAATACATTTCGTTAACTACGTTAGAAATTAATTGGAAATTTTCAAGTTCTATTAGAGTTAAAAGGAAACATTCTTCGGTTTCAATTATAAAAGTTCTATACAAATGTTTTTGTTCTTTCCGATAAACACATTCACATTTACATCTAACGAAGTAATGTATTTCATCCAAGTTTTACATTACTCTACACTTCTTTTATAAAGTGTTACAAAGTAGAAAACGAGCTCAAAAATAATTCGAAACCTTGATAAAGATACGAAAATACATTGCCTTGCACATCTGTGTTTACTTAAAACGTATATGTGTTCGCGTGATATCCCTTAATTTTTTTATTTAAAAGATTTCAAGGTGCTTTTTTCAATTTCAATGCAATTATTTAGTAATTATCGATCATAACAATATCTTAAGTATTCTTTATACTTACAAAGTAAACGAAACGTTTTATTTAAATTCCGAGTTTTCTTCTGTAAGTAATGATCGTCTTTTTTGTAATACTCTCTTTCTTTTCTCAACAATGTATACAAACTTCAGACTTTACATTGTTATGAATTATATTACAGGGCTTTGAAAATTCTTTTTTTGTTTTTTAAACCAACTTTAATTCATAAATTTTTCTGGCCCTTCTTTTAAATTACCTTCATTAAAGTAATTTAAACACAAATAATTAGAATGTACTCTAGAAAAATCGTTCAGAAGATCATGAACTTTTTGCTCGTTAAATGAAAGAACTTTCCTAGTTTAGTAACAAAGGTTCAGACAATAGTATAATGGCTCTAGTCGTCATTAGTTTATTTGTAAATGCTTTTCTAAGAATCTAAGTATGCACACTTTTATTTGAATCGAACAATGGTTATTTTATTTTTAGTACATATATGAATAATACGATCAGCATATTATATAAAAAACGAACTAAAATATTTTACAACTGCTAGTAGACTAGAATAATTAAAGACTAATAATATTTTCGCAGAATAATTTGAGCTCCGAGTGCGCTTGTAAAGCAACCGAAACGATTCCACTCCTCAAATACGGTCGAACAAGGAAAGCGCCGGAGATATAATACCGCAGTGAACGCTCGATCTACCGCTTACTGGCACGCGGCTCTGCTAATTTCATTCAACGAGCGCGAATTTTCATTGGCGCACTTAAATTCCGGCCCTTTCTTCTTTTTTTTTTACGCGTATACACCAATTCGAAATGAGTGATTCGCAAGAAAAGCGATAGGGAAAGACCGAGATTAAGAAAGTTTTCTTTTACAACGGGAGCAGCGTCATTTTGTCTCGGGGCTTATTATGCTATAGTCAATTTTCGGGCGCGAGGAAGGAAGAAACGATAACGCGAAACCGTGTCATGTTGAATTTCATTAAAACTTGGAGGACTCCAGACGGTTTCGTTCCTCCTTTCTCCTTTCCTTTTTTTTCTCTTTTTTTAATTAAAAACTTGGAAGACAATAGTTTTCTTTTAAGACCGCGCGTATCGCATTTTTCCGCGCGACTTTTTCTCATACCGATCGTCATAATTTTGAAACAGTAAACGCTCCTCGGTAAGAGAGGCCAGCCGACGCGCACTCAATGAACTTCGCCGAGCGTTTTATCGAGACCGTAAACAAGAATCCGTTGTATTTATAACGGCCCGGCGACTTATTTGGCGAATCGAATTTTTGCGCGAGAGTCCTCTCTTTTATTTATAATTTCTCGAGCCGACGGCATTTGCATTCTATTTATAAAAAAAAAAAAATGCGGAGAATCCGCAGATAATAGCCGCGCAAGAGACGGTACATAAAAACAAAGGGGGGAGGGCGGCGGGAGCGAAGAAAAGGCGCGCGGATAAACGGCGCGCATAAAATCCAGCTCGGAGACACAGAGGGAGAAAATAAAATTGCAAGCGTCACGTGCGCAGGACAAAACAAACGAACGGCAGCTGCTGCTGCTCGCGATTTCTACCCTTACCGGGATCGAAATTCCAAAAAAATTTGAGCTTTTATGCGCTTTCCGGAGTCGTCGTCCGCCTTCATGAATACAATTTCGCGCTCGCCGCTGTCTTCATTCCCCGACGATGTATATATATGGATGTTTAGCCGGCTGCTGCTTTAGCGGGGATACGTGAGTTTCGACGTGTAACGTAAAGGCAGGTATATTTTTGCTTTGGATTTCTGGTATTTTATGCCCGGTGAATTATTGATGCTCGGTTTGATGCGTAAAACAGTTGGCATAATCAGTTTAAAATATTCAAGACTTTCTAGCCTTTTCGGACGATTAATAATTCAATAAGAACGGCTCGGATTTATTTCCGATAGAAAGAAACTGTTTCTCTTCATGCAAATTAAATGATTTATCTGATTTGGTAAATAAGAGCCCGAGTTTATATTTTCGCTCGAAAATGACTTACATTGAATGAAATAAATTGAAAACTGTGCCGGAAACGCGTTTTACGTTGATTTAATTTATTTATTATAATTGTGAATATAAATTATCATTTATTTTCATTTAATTCATAATTAAAGCGAAAATACAAGTCGAATGACGCTTGGGGGCGATATTCGGAGAGTCCGGCATATCGCACCGTTTATTTTAAAACGTAATAATAATCTTGAATAAATGAATTCGGCAAGAGACCCTCAGGTTCCAATGGCTTAATCCGCGCGGCGCTCATTCTTATCAAATAACTTTCTAAAATCGTAAAAATAAGCTTAAAATCAAATAAGCAGCGATTAGAGCCGGATCCCCGAAGTGGCACAGACGGGAATGACTGGCCGATCGACTTAAAAGTGAATCAAGGAAATCAGACCCAATCACACACCGAACTAGAAACAAAGCTCATAGCTTTGGCCTAATTTGCTAGATTGGCTGGTGCTTGTGCTTTAAAATTCCAGCCGATTATCCAATGACCTCGCCTGGCTCATCATCCGCGACCCGAATCTCCCGATATATAAACAGCTGCGATATTAGATCGGAGCGGCGTTTGATCGGCACCGGAACCTTTTACCCTATGATTGTATTTGCGGGGCAGTTGAGCGAAACCTGTCGCTCGGCCTTTATTCATTCACGCGTCGTAAAGCGACATTGCGCCTTTTTCGGATCCGCTGGGAAATCTCAAAAGTTCGGGCTGATCGAGGGGAGACATTTTTTTCAAAGAGGCGCTTTCGCGAGAAGAACTTTTCTCGACGAACGCTGCAACTCGGACGCTCGTTGTGGAATTTTTACTAGGTAGATCAAGTGCGACTGCACGTATATTGACTTTTTAAATGTGAATAAGTTGTTATTTGTTTGTTTTTATAAAAATAATATTAAAAAATTTATAATTTATGCTTCGTGAATTCAAAGTTTTGCTGATGATTTCCTTGAAATTTCATGGATCATTAACACGTATGTTGTTAATTAATAACTATTTATTTGAATATTAAATTTAAATTCATTTGGACTTTATCATAAATTATTTCTTAGTTTTTAAACGCGTAGAATTATCAAGAAACTCTTGGTATAATAAAATAAAATGTTGGAAGATTTTTGACAGTTACGTTTAAGTCATGTCTCCTCGATCCCCCCTCAAAGCCATCATATTTTGCAATTCACCCAGGCAACTTGACGTAAAGTACTCTTCAAAAGTATCAGAAATCACTTACCACGTAGGTCTTTTTAAAATTGAATTTATAATTATCTGACCTTATCGAATCATATAGAAAGTCAATGAACCGGCATCGGTTTTTTGATAAGTCGCATTGAAATATTAAAAGCAGCCAGTATTGATTATCCAAAAAAGAAAGGATAAAAAATTCAGCGCGCAAATCAAAGTATTCAACCGCGGCGAGCGATTTTTAGATATCGCGAAGAGATATATAGCAAATTTATTTTTACCTCTGGATCACCGGACGTCACTAATTTCGTTGCTTAGCTGATTATAGAGCTCGCCTAATGAGACAGAATGAAGGCTGGCTATCGAATTTTAATGCTCTTCGCGCGCACGTTTTTAAGGAAATCAATTTCCATTAACCACGACGCGAAAAACCCAAGCTGATCTCCTCGTTTTCTTCGGCATTATTCCGCTCGTTTATTTCTTATTTGCGTACGCTTTTTCAAGCCTCGCGCAACGGGACGGTTTACACGGCGAGTAAAGTAAATAGCGCGAGTTTTCGCAATTAAGGGACTTTCCAAACAAAATTAGCGAGGGAAGAGTTTTTTTCCGCCGCTCTCTCCTCCCGACGGAATAATTTCCTTAAAGTAGCGTATTTTAAAATACGTAAATGTCGCCTATAACAGGTGTCTTTCGAATCGATGACACGTCGAGGTATGTATAATGAAGTTACAAAACTGTCAACGTCGCGCAGCTGCGCCTCTCTTCTGTCAGGTCGGGGAAATTTTTTTTTTTTTCCTTCGCTTCTTCGCCGCCGCAGAGCCGGCAGAGCGGCCGAGTTTAGAGAGGAGCTGGCGGCAGGTATAGATGAATATTATCGATTCAAATTTATCGAGCGGCATTAACGATTAGAAGTTTCAGGTAAACAAGATAGCGAGCCTTAATACCCGCTTCGGTAGTACTGCTAATTGAAACTCGCGTATAACCACTTGTGTTTGAGCTCTCGTAGCACTCGAACCGCTTAAATGGCTTTAAAAATCTAATGCTTCAATATTTCCCCGTATCTTTTTCCATCTTATAAGCGGGTATTTTGTTTGAGCTTGTTATTAGGAAAATAGAAGTGGATGACGCTAATTTAACAATTGAGATAATACTGCGATAGGTCTGCTAATTTACTTGCTCGATTTTTTTCTCACGTTAATGAATTTCGACAGGGTTATTTATTATAAACGATTGACTTCTGATGTCTACTTTTTGTTCCCAGAATTTAATCTTGTAATCAGGTAAATACTCAATTATAAGAAAAGAGATCAGAGTGTTAAAATAAAAAATCGATTATTTGGATCGCAAAAAAGACAAACATGTTTTCGAAATGCAGGTCTATCGGAAACTTTTGATGTTATTTTAAAATAACATTTGGAGAAAAAATGTACCTTGATATAAATAAATAAATGTTGAAAAAATATCCTGCAAATCCAATCTTAATAAATAAGAGACAGAGTGAAAAAAATGTAATTCCAAAAACTATAAGCGATAAATTAAATTTTCTCAATAGACCTTCGGCAGCAGTCCGAAACAGGCCTCGCTCGAGCAGAGCGCAATTTAAAGTCGAGCAACGGCAATTCTCCATTCAAAAAGCCCTCGAAAAAAGCGGCATTCGTCTTTTAATTTTGGCACGAATTCACAAAGCCCCGGCCGCTTCATTCAGTCGGTCGGCGGCGCTGGCCAATGCCAAAACCATCGTATCACGCCACTCGAATAAATAAATACTCCGCGCCTAGACAGAAAGAAAGCCCCTCGGCAAGCTAGAAAAATAAGGCGCGCGACGTCCGCGAGATTAAGGTGCTTCACCCTCTGCGTGGGTGTCTCTCGATAATACACGCACGCGAGGCTTGCGGCGATCGCGCGATCGGCCCGCGGCTCGCGCCGATCGATGCTCTCGTTGCCGAGGCTTATGTGCTCGTGCCAATTTCCGTCTGGCCGCCGTCTCGCGAGGCTTATTTTTGCCAGAGCCAGCGATTCCAACTCTCTCTCTCTCTCTCTCGCTGGCGTTGTACGTGCCTTGTTTATTTACGAGGCTGTTAGGGTACTAAGCTCTCGGGGGGTTATGTCCGCGTTCTCCTTTCTCGGCGAGAAATTTTCAGATTTCTAGGCTTCGATTTTGCTCTCAAATGTTGACAACTTGAAATCCCGCAGTAATTTACACTCGGCGATTGTCGGCTTTAACAGCCGCGCGCGTAAACGAAATCAAGTTAGAAAGTCGATTGTGTCACTTCTTTACGTGCCCATTACTTTAGGCCTCACTTATAAAACACTCCGTGCATCGAACTCCCAATGAATTTTTTGCGCAACCGCAGAAAATTGAGCAATCGTACTAATTTTAAGGAGAGAAAAAAAAAAGCGACTAGAGGAGGTAGCTGGTGACGGTACGGGAAAAAGAACGGTTCCTCGCTGTCGCTGGCACGAAATCAGTTAAGCAGCGGCCGTAAAAAGGTAGCCAGGTCGAAAAAGAAGGCCGTAAAAAGAGTTTAAGAGTCGCGGGCGCAGTTGGAACCGGCGCCGCGTCAGTCGTCACGTGTGTCGGGCGGCGCGGTAGGTTTAACGGCAGAGCAGGCTGAATGATTTACCTGGCACGGGAGCGGTGAGGAAGGCCTGGCTCGAGGCGAGCAGCATCGACAGGACCATGAAGAAGGACCAGGCGAGCGCGATCATCCTGCTGTCTCTGGGGGGGAGGACTCGGCACGAGCTCGAAAGAGGATAGTGTCGCTGGCTCACTATATAATCACACGCGGGGCTGCGCAGGCTGGCACGCAGGCACGCACGCACGCGCACGCGGACACACTGTGCTGTGCTGCTGACTCTCTCCGAGCGACTAGTTAGCCAGCGGTGAACTGCTCGTGCTCCTGCCCCACAGCCTCGTAATATACATAAACTTGCCGAGATAGCCCCACCACGAGCGCTCACCCACGTGGCCGACGCCGACGCCACCACTCGCGAGAGAGAGCGAGCTTTTGCACCTGCCAGCAAGGAGCGACGCTCGATCGCTTCTTTCTTCGAGTCGCCTTCGCCTAGTCACTAGATAATTTTCTATTAAATCTTTCATTACGATTTTTCGAGAAAAATCAACTGATTCTTTCAACTTTTCCGAAATGCTTCTACAAGTAAAGATATGTCAGCACAGGGAATTTTCATTAGACTTTATTTACGAAGCTCGTTCCGTGTAACCTTTTAAACGCGCAGAAGAAATAATTGTCGGGGTTTCACGACTAACATTTATTTGTTTTTGATTCATCCGATGTCTATTACTCCGTCTTTTTTCTGCTTTTTACGTCCGCAAGTGTGTCACTAGCACAATCCATTGAAAACAGCAAGCTAAGAATTTTTAACAAAAAAAGCTTTTTATAATTAAATAAATTATTTACAAAGGATAATTAGGTTTTCTTGCTCGGGTATTTTTGAACAATGTCTTGTTAATTAATTATATAACGAATAAATTACTAATAATAATGTTAAAATAGATTAAAAAATAAGGTTTATAATAAACTATTTGTAAAGCAAGATATTTTCATTTCTAACAAATAAAAGTTAAACCTGCTAATTTAAAATCAAATAGAACTTAAAGAATCAAACACCCAAGTTCTGTTTGCGTTTCAACCTCAAAGTTAAATGACTTTTTTATCACGTTTATTTTTCCGAATCCTAAAGTTTGATTCTTTCGAAATTTTTGTTTTCCGTATCCTTTTTAAATATGATCGATAAGAAAATTTACATTTGCCAGAGGGGGGTTATCTACTTATAGTCTTTGGCATCGTTATTTCCGAGACTGTAACATGTCACAACACAAGTTTGCTTTGCTTAATAGCTTCCGTAATATAAACATTGAGTAATAAAAAATATTTTTAATGCCTTTACTTGACATAATAATAAGAATGAAAACTAAAAATTAATGTTTGCTTTTAAATACTATTGCGAGAAATATATTACATGTTAAATAACGGATTTCTTAAAGCTTATTTTGTTGATAATAAGTTGAGTATACTGTTAGAGTAAACGAAGTTTAGAAGATTTGTTAACCTTAAATATTGACTTATAATTTCTTTCCTCTAACATTAATAGCAAAAAAATTTAAAGCCTATTATTTTTTGGATATTGGATTTGGATTTAAGATATAGGCACAGCACAGAGAGAATTTGGCAAAACGTCAAAGGCATCTATCAAAGAAGTTAGGAATGATACTAGAAATAATTGAAATATTGCTTTGTATTGTTATAATATATGCAATTATATAGTTTAAAAGGTTAACAAATTATTTCTTTGTACTTCTAACTTATCTAAACATTTATAAAATTGTTTTAGTAACATTCTCGATATCTTCTCGTTGAAAGACTCGCTTCTAAAAAAATTTGATCGAATTTACGAGAAGTAATGCTTTATCTATTTTACGAGTGAGAATCTGGTAGTTTTTTTGAAAAAGTCAAAAATATCTTTTTTTACTGGGCCATTTTTTTATTATTCTCTATTTTTTGTCCATTCTAGTTCGAATGATAGGGCACTTATACAGGGTAATAATTTTTTTTCAGATGGCTGCTGAATCCAGCTTTATGTTCGCTGCGCAGAAACATTTTTTTAGGAGTTCTGACAGAAGCGCTTCATCTTTCCACGGAAACGTTATTTTGCATGAAAAAAATTTTTACACGTTTTTCGAGCACTGATAAATATGATAAAAAAAGCTGGAATTGATATATTCATTAACTCTTTTGAAGTATCCATTTGCTTCATTTTCGCTGCTTTGTCATCCTCGAGAAGAGTACTCGAAATTTTAAAAAATACATTCAATAATTTAGTTTGAAGTATTTGATATAGTACTTATCTTGAGGAAACAGCGTCACAAATCTATAAATAATATAATAAATACAAATAAATACAAATTTCAAAAAATATTAAAAAGATAATGCGATATCTTGATACAAAAATAAAGAAATGACTCCTCTGTAGCTTAGACACTTGCTTTTACAAAGATTAAAGCTGAAGGTGGTGAACTCCAAAGTCCTTTTCAATAAAATATAAAACAAATAATTGCACTTTCGTGATTGAACGTGCTTTTATTTTTTTGTTTGTTTCACGTAAGTTATTATTTGTCACAGCATTTTTTCTAGTCATTTTAATCTCTAATGCGGTTGCCTGGTATACGGCAGCGAAAAATGTGACATGAAATTTATTTCGATCTTAACGTACAGAAAACGACTTCGAAGATATATATTCGATCTGAAAAGGGCCGACGATTAAAGAAAGAAATGACTTGGGTTTTTAAAAATATTGTATTAAGACATTTCCACTGATCGTTAAGAGATTGAATTATCAAGAGTAAATAGGGAGAGTTTGTTTATTTTGAGAAATTCGGTCACTCACCCAGTGATAATCGAATGATTTTTGACGGACTCTTTATGATAAACAATCGGATAGAGGTAAGGATGTGTTCAAAGAAGAAGAATCAGTCTAAAACAATTTATTCAAATAAATAGTAGGGCTTTTTTTTATAAATACAGCTTCTGTTGGACTCACCGATCAATATTTTCTTCTATTCAAGGCTTTATCATATAAAATATTAGCAACCGTCGTATATAAAACTTTTCATCTATAACTACGATAGCAAATGTTATAAACCTAACATGATTGAAATGATTTCATATCTAACAGAGTTCAAACAAAGCTTTTTGCCCTTTAGCCGTTGAACATTCACGTTTTATAAAAATAAAATTTCATTCGCTGAGAATGAAAAATTCCCCAATCCGCGACAATTAAAAATTTAGAAATAACCTCATTTTATTATTGATGACTTTTTTGTGGCAAGCTTTACTCTATTTGAAGACTTTTTCATTTTTTACAAAAAGAATTTTCAGTTAAAAATAACGATCACAACTGTGCGAATTTTTCGCGACAAATAAACTTTCAGATCGTATAAGTTTCAGTTCGAACGCCACTCTTTTATTCCTCTCGAACTAGATATTAGAAAAAATAAATAACCAATAAAGCTAAAGTGTTTCATCGCTCCTCCTGACGAAATTATAAACTGCAATAATTCCAGGAAGTCGCATCTTGGCCTTACATCTAATCTCCTACCATTCCGAAACATACTCGAGGCTGGGGGGTGCAAATAGGGTTCCACCTAATCTCGCTGGAAATCTAGTAAACTCCGTCGCGACGTACATATTGGAGTCGGTGCCATCCATAACAAGTTCAGTCGTTCTCAAAAAGCTGCTTGCTCTCGCCGCAGGGGAGAGACAGAGAGAGAGAGAGAGAGAGAGAGAGAGAGAACGCATTGCGCGAGTCCGCACGTGGCGTCGCCGCCGACAGGTATAAAGCCGAGATAACGCGCTCTTCTTGGCTGGAGAGAGAGAGAATTAGCGTGACGCGCTCGTATGCAAGCCGGAGATAAAGCTCCCGATGATTCACTGCGCCTTGCGGTTTTTCTGACGCTGCCACCGCCGCCGCGCGCGGCTTCATTTCGAGGAGAGCCGAGAGGGAAAGGGAGTACGTCACGTAATCGTCGCTGCTGAGCTTTTTTGAGGCTACGTGCGATTTGTGCGTGAGCGTGGGAGGGTCGTTCGTGACGGAGAAATGCGCGAGCGACTTATGGCTCGTGATTGAGCATTGTTTGTTGGACATTTTTCAGCCGCTGCGCTGCCGCGGATTTCAATTTTTATTGTGACGATTAAGCTTGCGGTGGGAGGAGAGCGGATAAGAACGGCCTACTTTTTTCGAGGGGGACAAAAGATCCGGCGTGTAGCGCGGGGTTTTGTAAGACTTAATACCGAACAATGCCTTTGAAAAACTTTTGCAAAATTTATGCTCGTAAATAAGTGTACAACGTAATAAAATTATGTAAGTTTATTGGTGTACAATTTGAAAGTATCAACTTTTATGTTATCTACTTTAAAAATAAGATTTTAAAGAACGTTTGTTTCGACAGCACTTATTGATTTTAATGTATCGATTTTTAATATTATCTTGTTTTATGTTGTATTTCATTAATATAAAGCGTTTTGCTTGCAAAAAATTCAACGCTAATCTGAAAGTGTATGTCAATAAGCAAGTGTTCGTTATCCGCAAAATATATTCAATAATTAAAACATCTGTGTTTGCTCTCCGATGAGATTCGAAAAAAGTTGCTTCCTCACGTGGAATGATCTTTTATGATTTTTAGGCAAGGCAAATTTGTCCTCCAAAGTTAGCTCGTATGCACTTTAATTTGGTAGAGTAATTGAAATCGCGGTAAATTGACGACTCAAGTGTTTTTAAGAATTATTATAATTTATCTCTGATGCAATAATCACGATAAGCTTATTATGCACGATGGTAACTCGAAGCGAAAGAAAACTCAGCCTTCAATAACGATGATACATTGTAATTGGTCAGCATGTAGTGTGATTCAACAAAAACATATAATAATAAATTTCAGGTATAAAAATACGTTAATATTTGTATGCATTTATTGCCGCACGAGCATCAGAATATTTATTTTATTCGTATTATTTATTAGAAAAATATTGTTATTTTTTGTAATTTCATTTTGAATAATAAAATTTATGCGGGTTTTTGCGTAAAAATTTATTACTTGGAAAAATGAATAGTTTAATACGTCAAAAATGACAGTTAAGCATACTTTACATAATTCTAGCATTATTTCATTATAGTTCAAGTGAAAATCTTTAGCGATGCGTATACTAATAATAAGTTTTATGGAGATTTGAAAGTTTTCCTTCTGACGAATTTTGAATTATATATAAATCAAAAATCAGTTCCTTAAAAAGTATGGGTTTCGCGAAACATTTTTCAATAAATCAGAGCTGTTTACTATTACCGATACAATTCAATCAGTGTTAACCTCATTCGATCGCTTTGCTACTCCTGTAATCTCTAGCGTCCAGTTAAAAATAACTATTATACTTAAAATTTTAAGTGCCCAATCAAAAATCGACAGATAATATCCATAACACATGTACGTAGTCGAAACGTTTAATAAGTCACGCACCATAAACATTTTCCAGCTCCGCGCAGTAATGTAAACACGCCTGCGATAAAAATTATTGAAATCATTGAGTCAGAGCAAGTTGGCTCGCAGGTTGATACTCGCGGCCGATCGGCACTCCATTTCTCTTTCGGCGTCATTCAATAAAGAATAATTCACGATAAGCCCCTGTCGCGAGTGTGCGCAACTGTTCAATTATTTGCGCGGCGGGTTGTCGATTCGGCGCCGCGATGCCGATTATTCTTTGCTGGGACTCTCTCGCGAGGCGACGACGTTTCCGCGGGCTATTTTTTCCTGCCGGTGCTATCGACTGTCTTGCTTTAAATAGACGATTTGAAACGATCGCTCTTTTCCGGCTCCGACCTCACGAGAATTGAAATAGATAATATTAATTTAATAGTTTTCAATGACGAGCATTTCATCCTAGAATTGAGTCTCTTTGAAAAATAAGAATAAGTAAACTTATTTATTCGAAAGATTTGACCGATATATACTTCTGAAAAAGATTGTACAAATGTACCTGTACCCCCTCGGGATCGCACAACTTATGAACCATTTGCGTTGTGTGTAAATCAGTTGGAGATATGCGAATTTCAGAATAAGTCTTCAAAGAAAGTTTGAGATAACGTGATAACTTTAAGTAGCTTTTGCACAAGAAAAAATTAATCTTTTCCTTTATTTTATATAACTTTGAATAAATAATGCAATATTTCCTTGTTAAATCATTTCGCTTCTAAATTAATATGAGCAACCTTTTTGAATCGTAAATTAAGAGTTATTCAATTTAATATTAGCAAGTTTATTGCACTGTTTCAGGAAAATAGCTATTGAGATTAATTTCGGAGCACACTTTTGAACACCCACTTTTTGTTTAAGAAAACTTTATAAAACTTTTCTTGAAGGATTAAATGAACCAGTTGGCAAGAGCGCAGATATAATTAGCCCTCCGAGAACGATGGAAATTTGCACATGAAATTGAACCGTATTGTCGAGAGTTAAAAATTCAAGATTATATGCAAATGCAATTTCGCTGTTTTTAAATTTTTAAATGCTTTTTCAAATTCCAGCTGAAAGAAACTGACTTTGTTATTTCGTAAAAAATCCACCGTTTAAAATAATGTTTTTTAAAATTAAGTTAAACATAAAATTTTGTAAACATAATGTATTTCGTCGCTTGCATAAGTGTTACAACGATTAACATTCAAATAACCTTTCAAAATTAAATAAAGCTGGACCGGATATTCATTTTATGTAAGATGAGTAATAATCTTCATTTAGCTACAGCAACTAAATATATAGCCAATCATATTAGTTAATTTTTACAGATCTACATAACTTTTTAATAGTAGTTCGTGATCGAGTTTAATTTTTTTTTATTGAATTATGCTTTAATTTTTACGCTACGGAATAAAAACTGCTGCAAATTTAACTAATGTAATCAATCTTTGTCGAGCAGAATCATGGAATATATTATTTAGTTGATGCATTTTCCGAAACTGTTTACGAAGATAATAATTGTAATGCATCGCTTTTCCCTTGAAATTTTCAAAAACTGCTCTCAGATAAGCATTTTTCACTGCTATCGATAAATTTAATCCAAATTTATGCCTTCGCTACAATGAAATTTACAAAATAATCTTTATTTATTTTTTTCGCTTCATTTATTTATCGCAGACTGATTTGCAAGCTCGTTTGCAAATACGAAAACCGTATATTGATTACTCTTTTTTAGTACAATATTCCGGTATAAAAAGAAGAAATTCATGCACTTTCCCTCCAGTATTTTGCAAAGTTATCTAGAAACTTATTAGCATAGCCCCCTTCAGTCATTTGCCTCCTCAGGCCGGCACTTCATCCAAATTCTGCTTATAAATCGATAGCGTACATACTCTATATCCCATTGTCCTCCCCTTCGCACAAAGGCTAACGTCGTAAAATTCTCTCGCAACAAAGACAAGGCTCTTGCTCTTGCCCGGGCGAAAAAAGAAAGTTTCGCCATCCGGCCGGGAAATTCCCCGGGACCGGGCTAAATTTTCCGAATTCACGAGCGGCTGTAGTACGTGACGATCCATCGCCGTATACATACATACGTACCTCCGAGCGTAAAACAAAAAGCGCCATAATACGCGGGGAGAAAGTATATAGGGGATCGTAGAAGAAACTGGCCCGCTGCATTTATAGGAAGTTTATCGCTCGCAAAGTGCCCGGCCTGGAAAATTGTGTCCGGTAGTTGCCCGCCGGGCGAGAAACGCCGTTGTTAATTTCTCTTTTCCTCATTAAGAGTTTGCTGCGCCGAAGTCCGAGAGCTGAGAGGAGGCCAGAGGACTGAACTGCTTGAGCATTACAAGACGAGCGCCGAGCGCCGAGCGCCGAGCGCGGTAATTGCTTAGTCGAGTACAGCCCGCACACTGAGATGTGCGGTAATTGCCCGCGGGCCACGCGACGCCCGGGAAATCCACTTTCTTCCGGGCTTCTTTCTCCTCCCCCTTTCTACTTCTTTTCTCCGCTTTTTTCCTCTATCGGTCGCAACTCCTCTTTCACGCTCCGACGGAGACGAAGGCTCGAGGCTCTTCGGGCTTCCAAGGGATGCCAAGCTTTTGCTATTTTAATAGGGGAAATTATTACACGTAGACCCTTCGAATATTTCGATTATTAATACGTGGAATGTAATTTAGCTTCGACGAGGAACATGTATTAGGGTATATCTATCGAAAATTTATTCTTATGAATTTGCGGACGAGTCTTAAAAAATAATTACTTTTATTTACTTACTTATAATAAACTTCGTTATAAGTGACTACGGAAAATCGCTCTTCAGTGTCTTATCAATCTTATCAGTCGATAATTTTTAACTCTTTACCAGACAAGTTCAATGACTAGTGTTGTACTGCATTAATGTTTGAAAAGAATTAATATTATTACGATACTGTTGTTGAAATATATAAAAAAATAAGTGTTTTAATTTTGTATTGAAATTTGGAGCTATAGAAGCAAATCTAGAATTACCTGTTCTTACAAACTTCATGTTTCATGTGTCGAGACAGAAGTGTATATAAAAACTAATGCGTCGGATGAGGATAAAATAAAAAGATACGGCATATTGAAAAACTTTTATTCTTAAACAATCAAAGTTGTATTATAAGCTCACTGTAATACGCTTCTGTAAGTGCGATTTTTCAAATAAATCTTTTTGCAAAAAGGCCAAAGTATAACTTTTCAAATGTTTTTCAATATAGAAAAAAGAAGCGGGATAGAAAAGATGCGAAATCCTAAATAGGAACGTACAAATTGAATCGACGGAAATGAAAAAAATCTGTTGGAAAGTTTGTCGAATTCAACAATTGGTAAAACCTCTCATGCATATATATGCGTTAGAGTTTCGAGCCACAGCGCTCGATAAAAGTAATAAGCTGGCTAGTTTTACATAAACGCCCCACGCGCGGCACGAGCAAATCGAATTACAATTGCGCGAAATTTCTCTTTCAGAGCTTGTCATCAACTCATCATCGCCCACTCGGTTAAAAACATGCACACTCACCTCGGCGAGGAAACACTGAATTGCCGAGCAAAGCTCTGAAACTGCAGCGTAGTTGTCTCCCTCTCTCGTTTTCCCTCAATTTCATTTCCGCAACGTTACGCGCGTATATTTACTTAGATTTTCTCCTGCACGCATGCAGGCACAATCATTAACAAGCCTCGCGCGCGATTTCACGCGTCTCTTGCCAATCTAAAAGGGAAAAAAAATTGCCTCATTAATGCTTCGTTCCTCCCTCCGGACCGTGACTCAATTGTGTTTGCGCTTTCATCGGGGAGCGAGTTTCTACGCCGAGTTTTTACGAGGGAAAAATGACGGGGCAGAAATTCGCCAAGATTTGCCGTCGAGTTGTTACCGGCGTTTATTCTTAATGCCGGAAAATAAATGTTTGTCGTTAGGATAGAATAAAATCGCGGTAGCCTGTTTTTTTAAGCGTTCATTGTACCTTTCGCTTTATTTTTGAGTTAAGTGTAAGCTTTCGGTTTTGTTGCAAACTTTTACTCTTGTTTCAAAAGGTATTAAAAATTTTAATTTATTGTGAATTAAAAGTAACGGTAAATATTTAAAAAATATCAAAGTATACGATAAAAATGTTACGCATTGCTTATTATAAACATAAATATTGCATGCATAAAGCAAAAGCACTGATAGGTTCTGCGAGTTTTGCATTATATGCATTTTATCTTAAATTAGATTTTTCGATTGAATTTTTCTTGTTATGAAAATCTGGATTTCAGATAAAATGTACGTAAAGCAAAACAGGTTTAGATAGGATCAAAATATATGAAAATATAATATTATCCCGAGCTCTAAAGCTGCAAAAATCTTAAAAAAATTAAATGCAATTGAAAATATATTACGATTAATAGTAGAAGATTGGAGAAAAATATCAAAATCAATGGAAAATAATTAACAAAAAGAATGAAATTTATTACAATGAACAAAATTGACGGAGTAATCGAATAGATGACTCGTGTCACGTAAGAGACGGAAAAAATTTAATGAAGAAAAATCAGCGTTCTGTTTGTCGGCTGATGTTGCAATCGCCTTGGAGTAATCAATCAATGAGAGGTTTCCTTTTATTGAAAAGTCTGACAGAGTAATTCGAGATTAACGCACAGCACCGTCTGGTTGTGCAGTCTGAATGCGAAAATTGTATCACTAAGGCGACTACCTAATCGTTTTTTGATAAAGATGTGTTTCTTGAAAATTAATGCATTTTTTGGATATTTTAATTATTCGTGACCTTCCTGTCACACAAAAATATGCTGTCTGAAATGTCCGAATTACATTAACTTTGTAGCAATGTCATATATTTCATATTTTCGATTGATATTTTAATTGATATTTCTCTCAGTAAGCGAGTAAAATTTTAAATTAAATAAAATAATATCGCTCATTTAAATGTTATACTTGTGTGAAATGTATTAATTACGAAATAAATTAATTCGTTGTATTTAATTTACCATGAACTAAGTAGTGCAGAGGGAAATTTAATATAGCACGAGTTATAAATTTAGTCTTAATAAAAAATTACAGTAAAATGTTATTTCAAGTATTTCATTAAAACTTAAATTACATTTTATAAAGCACGCTGTAAATCAAACAGTCATTATAACTAATTTTTCACCTTTTACATATGGTAGCCGGAGAAAAAAAGTCCTTTACTCTAACTGTTAAATTCCAAGTTTTTTTAATTTTTCGCTTACAGCTGCTAAACGCTGTCTACCCGCCATCGCATTTTGTTCCCATTAAAAAGTCATAATAGGAACTCGGAATTGAATTTTTCGGAAAATCTGCGCCGAAAAAGTTGCAGCCCCGCAGAGCCAGCGATCCGATTAAAAAGCAAATCGAATTAGCCGGCAGCGCGGAATCGAAACAAAAACAAGCTTAAAATGCATTGGGAGCGCTCGCGCGACGGCATTTTCTTGCGCCGGCCGTAAAACGCGACCCAAATTCCTTGCGAGATCGACGGTATTGGTCGCGAATAAGTCGCGTAATGTACTTTGCCGGAGGTGTATGCGCGCCGCACGCACGGACCGAGAAAAAGAGATTTTACGAGCGCGCGCCACCGGCGACGCTGTATATATATAACGCTCGAACTTCCGATCGCGGCGGCGACGTCGCCGGGAGGCCACGCGGGGCTCGTTTCGAAACGAGCGGATCGCCGAGTACTTGACACCCTTAGCGGAGCTGATGGCGATTTTTCACGGACGGCCTTCCGCCGCCGTTAGGTGGCCCATCTGGGCTACAGTCCCCGTGGATTCTCTTTTCCCTCCTGATTTCACCAACGATTGGCCCGCGGCCTAGAATTGAGACCCAAGGTTTTGCGACCTAGAATCGCGCTAGAGTTTTTTTTGGCTCGCCTAGAGTGCTTAATTACTATAATTATACAAAAAAATCGAAAATTTCTGCTTCAAGAGTCGAACTAAGCTCTTGTTCGCCTTCAAAAGGAAGTGTCGACAATATTTTAACAACAAAGTCATTACCTGACTTTTTAATTCTTGCCGAATGAGTTCTCTTCGAAGAGCATGAATTTATATATTCCCTATTCGACTCTTTTTTCACAAAATAAAAATAAATTCAATTGTACTTTTTGAGGCGACTAAAATCTTACAAGTGGAACAATTATTGTTCATAGTTTGAACTTTAAATAGGTTGTAATCTTGAGTGGAGACCGAATCCTGATAACCCTATATTTCACCTCTCTCTCTCTCTCTCCCTCTCTTTCACTGGCCTCTACCGTAATTTGATTCTCGATTCCATTTGAACATTCTCACATTCACACCATCCTGCCCATCGCTTCTCTGCACTTGCCCTTTAATACTCAGAGATAAATGAACGAATGTTGAAATAAATGAATGATTGGGTTTAATTAAATAAGCTCGCGCAAAAAGCATAATCATGCAGCAACGCTTTGCCAAGTGTCGCACTTTTCACGTTACGTAATTAACGTATATCACTGAGCTCGTGAAAATCTCTTGCTAGAAATCAACACGGACTCGTCCTCTCTCACGCGAAGTCCTTCGAGGGAAGCGGAGCTATCTGATCTGGCAACCAAGCAGCTCAACTTTACTGCTCCACGGAGCCGAAATCGTCCTCTTCACATTCAAGGCCCTGAATGAAATTATTTGCAAGTCAGGGGACACGGCAAATCTAGGAAATGGGTCTACTGGACCAGGTGAAAGTAAAAACTGGGTCTTATTGTCTCCACATCGACGCCTCGAATGCATTCGAGCCACCGTCAACAACGCTGAGTTTATATTATAAGCTAAGTAGCTCCTATTCACGCGTTTTCCTAGTGGACTTTTATGAGACTTTATACGCATGCTCTAGTCGTCATTTAACTATCCCGATCCTTGAAATACAATATTTTTAAATTTAATTAATCACGTGTAATCAAATGTTAAATAAGAATATTACAACTTTCTCGAGCGGAGACCCTGTTGAATATTACAAAAACGCGCTGAGCAAAAAGAAGGGAAATTATTTACCGAGGCTGCTCAAAATTTAAAAGTAAAATTGATGCAGACGGTAAAAACGAAAAAGCGGCCCGCAAGATGTAAGTAAGTTCGAGAGGACCGAAGGATCGTTCGAGCAATAAAGTAGTAAAACGTTGATGTGACCGCTTTCAGAACTTATTTTTTATGCAGTTCCCATGAAAGACATTTTTTATGCATTTCCTCGTGAAAGATAGTATTCATACCAGTTCCCTTTTTGCGCGAGTCTTCTGTAATACCGATTTTTTTTTTTCCCAAGTGCTCTTTATTTTTGTAGCCACGTGAAAGCTTGCGTCACCGCGATCGTAAAAGCCAAATGTATTTGGCTGGAATCAATTACCGCGTATTCTTTATTGGCAAGAAATTTGCTTGTCAAAATATATCTGTCCACTGATCTCCATCGTATAAAAAAACGAAAATTCCGGGACAAAATTTGTTAATCGAACGCTAATTTGTTGGATATTGGTTAATGCCCGTTGAAAATATTGCAGCATTTAATGCAAAAATTTCGAAAAATTTCCGCCGCGCCAGAAAATTTATTCTCGCGGAACAATCAATAAATGAGGAATATGAATAAAGATAAAAAAACTATCGTTTAATTTTATTACAAATTCCACGAGCGTTCCGAGCTCTGCAAACAAGCTTTCAGTGATCATATTAAAAAAAAATCAATTTCCCTCTTTTTCATAGTTCAACAGCTGCAAAACGAAACAAAGCTTGTGCGAGTATATTTGTATTCATCGATGTAAATGATAAAAACGATATTTATTTGAATGTAAGTAACCTTCATTATTTTAGTTTTCATTTATTAATTTGATCTCTTTCGTTTTCTTTTCTCTGGGAGTCTACTCTCTCCACCAGAAGAAACCTCACAAATGATTGACTCCCCCTCACTTACGGGTCGCGCTGCTTTCCTTGTACAGTTGCGAACATTACTTCGGTACATAAAAGTTTTATCGGGAAGGCAAATCCTTCTTTTTTTTAATAAATCTGTTTATTTTCTATTAAGAAATGATGGAAACGTTATAATTGAGCGTCAACTCCATTAAAAAAAGCACAATCACGCGATATTTGTCAGACAAACTTTCCCGTAATTAAATGCACCTTTCTTTATTAATCTAAAACTTCATTAATTTCCTACTATTTCTTCGACATACATTATTATAAAAATATTTTTTTTAAATTATTTTCGACAGCGTCGCGAACATTTCGTTAATACAAGCTCACGTCACGCAACACATTTATTTGCGATAAATAATTTATGGATACAGGAAAATCCTTTTACGAGACAGCCATAAAAATCTCGATTAATCAGTGTTTATTATCCTAAAACCATGGAAAAATTCCTCGAGATTTTCAGGCCTCCCTCGGTGTCTTGACGTTTGCCCAGCCCAGGCTGGTAAACACTTGGGAATCCCTTAGAATCCTGAAAATAAAAATGCTTTGTCAAGCAGCTCGGCGCGTCACTTTAAGGAAGGAAGACTTCCACTCTGCTTAGTAAAAAAAGGGGTGGGCTGCGCACTCGTCAAATTGCCATCGTGAACGTGCATTTTAGCGCGAGGGGAGGCTGGAAAGTAAGGCGGAAGATATAACTTATGGTGACACTTGACACACTCGTAGGAGCTCCGCGGCTTTAACGAGCCACCTAGAATGAGACTAACGAGCTTCTCGCATTTCGCATGATGTATTCGGCTCGGCGTGTATATCCACACCTTCAGCCCCTTCCTTCCTCTCCTCCTTGTTCTCTCCTCCCTCTTCGCGCTCGTCTTGCTCGAGCTCGCAGCTTCCTTATGTACCTAAGCGCTCGAAATTTCCGCCTTGGATGGATCGTATCTTTCTCTTCCGCTCTCGCTCGGATTACTCCGAGTTTTTCTCGGCGGACGACGGTCCTCCAAATCGGAAGAACTTTTTATTAACTCGCACACGTGCCGCCTCTGGCCACCGTACACTTTGCCTATCGCACACAGACGATAGTACGGAAACTGTCGGACCCGTATCATTCTCCTGTATCGCATATATTTTCTTTTTCAATTTTACCGCTTCAGAGTCACAATGCTTGAAATTTCATAAGAAATTTCCTAAGAAACTTCAAGCAGATATGCATATCAACATTTTTTTAACACGTACAATTTTCAAATACAATTCAAACAGTCGGTAATTCCATTTTCCACCTTCTCTGTTTATACAATTACCTTTATCGCGCCCAACTAAAAAATTAATAAAAAGTTTATCGCCGCGGCGCTCGTCCACTGAAGCCACGAACGGTCGAGCAATTCATTTTTCCTTTCAGCTCTGTGGACTCCCCTCGACAGCCCGGCTCCTGGCATAATAGCCAACGGGGCCACGATTGTATACAAGCCTGGCAAGCCCGTGGACGGGAAAGGGCACATCCTGGCCGGGGCTGAAAGGAATCAGGCAGCCGCGGAGCTTTATCCCAGACTTAGGCCTTTGAAAGTACCGGCGCACGATGCCCGAAGCCAAGATAAATGCCATTAATGAGCTGTTCAAGCTCTCGCAGGAAGTTCCCTTTTTTCCCTCTTCTTTACGGCTTTGCTTAAGTTATCGGCCGGAAGGTGTGACACGTGCCGCGCCGCCGCGCGATATCACAAATCCAGATATATATACGTTGGGGGTTAATAGGAAGTTACAGTCGCTCGCGTGTGAATTATTAGTTAATCGCACACGAGGCGCTCTATGTACACGTGTAGATATTGAGGAAATCAGGGCCTTTGCTGGGAGGAATATTGGATCGGCTTGTTTTGCTACGAGGGAGGAAGATAATGAAAGTTCTGGTACCGTCTGAACTCTGACAGTTTGCTAAGGGTTCAAGTGAAAGGAGAGAAAATTAAAAATCGTTTTTATATTGATTTTTGGCTCGTGTACTTAGAATCAAACAGTACATACAAATGGAATACCTAATCTTCAAATAAAACAATCAAGTACTTTGACATGAAATTGAAAGTGATCAATCACTGTTAAAATTATAAATATGAAGTTTATGAAAAAATATTTAATCATTCTTTCGGTGCAGAAAAGTAGCAATCGGAAGATGTTTTGTTCTGCATGGCATACAAATTTAAGAAATTTATTCAATTTATTTTTTGCAGATAATTTAAATATAACACTTTTTTCAGTGCTTCACTCCCTTAAGAATCTATACAATTATTTTAAAAGTACTACAAATTCCCAGAAAAAAACTCTTTGTTTCAAATGACTCTCAGAATAGGGGGTCACTTGAAATTAAATCGTATTTAAAAGTTCACGTATTAAAGTCATGCAATCTAGTTCTAATAGCACTGCTTGATATTCAAAGCAGCATCGAAGCACTGACGCTTTTGTTCTAATTAGTACAAAAAAGACAACTAAATTCAACAACGTTTAATCAAGCACTGTAACCTTCGTAATTAAATGCAGTCGATACTAAGTTTGCGCATATTGATTCCAAAAATACTCTACTATTGTTTTGCTTTCAAAATGACTGATTGAAAATTCAATTATTTGAAGTGGTACAATTTGATTGTGCACTGTGCAATATAATTATTGTTAGGTCAATTAAAAATGTCTACGAAATGGATTTACTGTAAGAAACGAGTGGCATCATTGGAGTAAACTTTAAATAAAGGTATTACAGTCTATTTCAAATCTGCTTAGTAAAACTTACGGAAGAATCAAACCTCGACAAGCATTCATTGCAATTCAATTGCCCATTATTTCAGCATTGATGAAACAAGTAAGTATTTTTAGTACCTCGTATCAATTCATTAGTATTTAACGTATTTTGAAGCTTTTCTGACTCAACTTCTCGAAAAGTAAGTAATTCATCCGCGACAGACTTGAATTTCTTGAAAGCATCATCAGGCAAGAATAAAAAATCGGTGTTTTCATCTAGGATATTTATCCGAGCGTTAGAGACTGACTCTTTACAACTTCCGCAGAACCTCTGATTCACGCACTATAATACCTTATAATCTCATCAGCTGGCGCAATCTTCCATCATCTCGCGGCGAACAAAGCAAGAAATACCGCAGCGAAAGAAGAAAAGGAAGCCAGAATCGTCGAGCAAGACAACACTTTTATAGAAAAGGACGTCAAGCTCGTCCCTTACACTTAATTTTCCTCGGCTTCGTCATCCTAATCCGATAAAAGCTCGCTTCCTCGCCGGGTTTCGCTCAAAGTCCGCGCCATAAGACACCGGCCTCGAAAGCCGAATAAAAGTAAAACACGTCGTCCCTTCGCTCGCTGGGAAATCGAATTCTCGACGCTGCATCTTTGCCGCGTGGTGCGCAGCTGCGATTGACGAAATTGTCGGGATCGATCTCTCGAAATATAATACAGGAGGAGAGAGAGAGAGAGAGAGAGAGAAGCGGAGGTATATATCCCCTTTCGACGCGAGATATTGCGGCCGGTGCAGATTTTCCGCGCAAACCCCCTGCGGACGTCGACACCTTTTCTCGCCCTTTTGTCGAGGAGCCGCTTCTTTCTTTGTGCCCCTGACGCAGACGACGATTCTCGATCCGAAGCTTTCCCCCCTGAGTGAGCTTTGACATTCTAGCAGCTGCGTTTCATCCGATACGAGCGCGCGGTTTCTTCTTCAAGGATCTGCGAGGCTCCGCGCGCCGCGGCCTCTTTTTCTCTCTTTGTTTTTCGTCGTCGGGCTTTCGCTTCGGTTCTTGTATTTCGGAGGGTTCTTTTCCCTCGTTTCAACTAGTTTCATTCGAATTAAAGCTGTCTAGCAAGTTTTTACATGCTCCGAAGCGGGACAGTAATTAATCCGCATTCTTTGTCACTCGAATTTTTCTCAAACTTTATAAAAGCTCTGCAGATTATTTCAAATGAACTTTTTCAATTGCGCTTTTCTTTCGGCTTTTTAACTTTTTGGCAGCTGCGATTGCGTCGAAAATAATATTATTTATAAAATGATTATTAAAGACTAAGCAGTTAATTCCGTAATTCCCGTTCTTATTATAAACGTCAGAATGGCTCTGCACGTAAACTTTAATTAAAGTCGAACAGAAACAATAAACAGACGCAATCAATCTCCAGACTCGATGCGCAAACATAAAAGTTTCCGAGCAGAGCGGCGCTTTAAAAAACATCCGATTCCAAAGGATGCCGTAAAAGACGAAAAGCAATTTCCTCGAAAATTTAATTCATAAATCAAGCTCGAAGATGCAAAAGCCGGCATCACGCATAATCCATTCTCGGGACTCGCTTCACTACTCTCGGCCGAGAGAGCTCTTATCTCGCCGAGTTCCGCGCGCAATGCACAAAGCTCCACCTCCGCGCGAGATGCACCCACACACCCACACACACACACACGCGCGCGCGCACGCAGCTAATGCACTTGACCGAACGAGGAGCGTCGCCGCGCGGCGAGAGCTGTTTTTCGCGCATAATGCGCGCCGGGCAAAGCGTGATTTTATGGGCCGCGTATACAACTAATAGTTATGCAGACACGTCTGCTCCCCCCTCGAGCTTTGCATGAAAATTAATGCACTTTCGGGCTCGAAGAAGCGAGCGAGAGCCTCTTTTGACGCGACGCATTATAACGGCTTCGCATGGAAATTTCTGCTTCTCCTCATTTTTTTGCCCTCGGCGCGGTACGTGTCGAGATTCTGATGACTTCGGCGACGTTCTCTGCTTTGTGCATTTTTTATTATCAAGGGTTAACTCGGTATTAATTTTTCCTTTCCATTCCTTTGCCGAAGAGTCCACTTGGCCGTCTCAAAGGCGACGCGGGCCTACTCGAAATAATGAACTTTCAACAAAATAATTATTACCTCCTTTTCTAATGTTAAAGGGAGCAATAAATTTTAATCGCATTGCTTTTTGCAAAAACTCGGCTGTGCTCCGGGAGCACGTACGCCGAGGACGTCGAAGCCTAGTTAACTAATAAAATTTATCTCTTCATTTAGTTAAGCCTCGGCGAACGAGTATGAAGAGTAAACTTTGGTAAACCCCGACCTTTGAAATGACCCACGCACGTTCAAGCCTTATACGGGTTTAACTTGTTTCAGTCGTGCCTAATACCTTCTGAAGTTTATAATAAGTTTTAGCAAACATCACTTTTTCGGATTGACAGCGCGATAATCTTTCGCTTTCCGGATGATCGTTAAAAGCGGTTAATTTTGTTTTTGCTTTCCGAGAAAAGTATTCGAAATTTTCGCGGACGCTAAACTTTTCGTAAATAGAAAAACTTTTATTCTTCGGAAAGGGGATTCGAAGAAGCGGGAGGGTATTTCTTTCATTTCCCAACTTGCTGGAAATTAAATATTAAATGACGGCAAGATGCCTATCTCCAAGTACCCGCATAATTTGAGTAAGAGAAATTGTAGGAGCAAATCGGACTTTGTGAGCGGTAAGAGCATTGTCCTTGTAATTGTTGATATCTATCTACTTACCGGAAAAGCTATTGTCTCGCTGTAACGAGCCTGATTACTTTCGCAAAAGAAAGCTATTTCATTATTTAAAATACAAAATTCGAAACGTTTAAATGTCACCTTACTCCTGTATAAATAGACTCGTATAACGACACGTTCACATTAACCGAGTGTAATTTCGCAACTTTTATGCAATATGCGACTTTAATGTTTCGACTGATTTTTACGATCTTGTCGAGCAATACTGCACGGGCAATAATGAACGCTGCCCGATAAAATAAATGTTCTAAGATAGGTGACTAGGATTCTTGCATCGTTTGTTATCAATTTGCAATGTACGAACGATTGCATCCGACAAAGGAGATGCACGGGCAAGTGCAAAATAATAATTATTCATCGTATTCATCGATTCTTTATTCAACGGCGTGCGCCGCTGGAGAAGACGCTCGGCGCATTAGTTTCTACCGATTAAACGTCCACGATTCTCCCGATGAAAACAAATTAAATCCCCCTATCTGATCTCGCTTAGAGCTTAAATAACGACTCTCAGCGGCCGAATAATACAAGTCTCTCCTCCCGGCGGGAGAGCGAGGCGGCAGCACGCAGAATTGGCGAAACGCGCGCGGGTATAAGAAGGGGGAGGAGTCGTCGCTTTAATATCGTTTGCACTCGAGGCATTAGTATACGCGCCCGCATTTACTCGCGGCATTGTCTGCCGCGCCTGGCGGATCCGCTCTCGCGCAAAAATCCCTATCCATATTCATGCGGGCCGCGTGTCATTCAGGATGCAACGGGAGAGAGAGAGAGAGAGAGAGAGCAACAATGCGCGAGAAGACGCGCGCCGAGCACAATCGCGCTCGCGGGCTTCAAAAGGATTCGTGGAAGCGAGGCGGCTGCTCTACTGCTGCTTTTGCTCCTGCTGCCTGGCGAATTACGCTTCTGTTTAATGTATAAGGACTGTTTGTACTTTTGCGGGAAATTAAAGCGACATCGCGCCGACGGAGTTTCAATGGGGGGAGAGAACGAGAAAAGACCGAGTGAGATTGTTTTCCAACTGAGGAATGGCCCGGGAATTATTTAGGGAAATAGGAATTTCCAAGCGGATCAATGCACCGGTGACTTCAGGTTATCCCTCGCCAGTTTTATTTTTAGAGTCCTGAATTTCTTAACAGTCTCGCGTTGACGTTGATTTCGGACGCGAAAAAGCCGATAAAGTTAATTAATTAATTTTACGTAGCAGAATTAAATTATATTATTTCGAATATTGACACGCACGTGTGCGCTGTAAACTGGCATGCACTGTCTGATGAAATACGGATTAAATTTAACGCATAACTGAAGCGAATATAAGCTTACTTTGTTTAATTTTTATCAGCAAGGCAACGATTTAACATTCCATGAACCACGTTATTTGATAATGATTTATATTTTGATCAATCTTGATTTTTTTATTAAAACCTTTCTCTATATTAGTAAAGTTATATTATTAAAAACGTCTTCAAAATGTAATACTTACGAACCCTCCCAAGTATTGGATATATATATTGTATATGGGAAAGACAGGTATATAGCATGACGAGTCAACTCGTCATTAGGCGCAGGAGGGCTAAACGTGATATACTGTGTCTCTTATGTTACACGGCGTCCTTGATTCTATATATATAATTCGCTCTTCAGTTACTGTGATTCTGATATCTGAGAAAATTTCTTGATTAATTAATACATTATTTCTAGGAGGAAAATCATTCAAATCGACACAGTGTGTCGAGTACTGTACAATTTTTAATTATTTACATGTGCAACGTTCTTACATACTTTCAAATTAAATAAACGAATTTTATCGCTCAATATTTTAAGTACTAACGAGATCAGTGAACTTCTGATACTTGCCTAAGCACGAACGCGTAATCCTTTCATATTTATCGCTAATTATTAGAACAACGCATAAAATGAGTCAAGAAGAAAAAAAGAGCTGCGTATTTTCCTCGCGATATACTCCAGTTCATCGGTGTCTTTTTATTGTTTTTCATTTTCTGCGCATATCAGAAAATAATAAGCGAATCAATGTTTATACGTTTAATGCGTGTACTTTCAATAAGTAAACGATTACCTTATCAACTTTGACTAATGACACAAAACAGTCACCAGAAACTAAACAATTCAGTAGAAAATGCAAGTTAATATTAAATTAGCAAATATAAGATTATTAAGTAGAGTATTAAGTAGCAAGGCATCATAAATACATGAACTATTACACACGAAATTACCTTCGAAACAGTATAATTTCGAACTGATGATATTAGCCCGGGATGAACATGCGACGCGAGTTAAAGCAGTTAAGAACGGTAAAAATAGTTGGATAATCACTTTGTCCTCTCATTTCCGAATTAGCTAGTTATTACATTAAACTTGCATACTAATAAGATTTCAGATGTTCGAAGGTGATCCGAGGAGAGGAAATTGTTGAAATATAAAGGATGTAAGGTTTATATATATAGAATGAAATAACTCTTGTTAGATTTCTTTGCTACTTATAATCAAGATTTTCAATTTAGCATTTAGGCGTAAACTAAATTTGATGACTCAATCAATTTGCAATGTATGATTGGACTGAATTAACTCGATCATAATATGTAATCAATTAAACTTTAATAACAACGAACAGCAATTACTGACTGTTTGTCTGCATATAATCAGCTTCTGTACATCTAAACGTGTACTATTTATCCTCTGAGACAATTAATCTGTAGAGCTATTAAAGCTCGATCTGTTGCATTATTCGAAAACAGGGTATTACAGACCGATCTGCAGTATTACAGAGCCGCAGGGGAGACTTTTTGACTTGACGAACCACGACGTGAAACGCGCGCGTCATACACACAAACACAAAAGCTTATTCCGCAGAGGAAGTTAATTTCGTCGCTTGCCGCTACAATCAATATCGAGCGGAGAACTTATCGATTCACTGAATTCGTTATCGAAATTCAATCGGCACTACGTATACGCCGCACACATCCTCCGCTGCATATACTTTGATTCCGAAAACGCGCGACCGGCTGATGATTGATTGATTGGGAAATTCGCGAGAAAGGGAGCGAAAACAATGGCGCGCTTCTTTCATCGAGTAACGGGCAGTGCTGAATCGACGCCGTTTTATCTTGAATATTTAATCGGATGTCAAAAAAAGAGAGTAGTGCGCAAACGCATTAACTTTCTGCGCAACACCGGGAGGTTGAGGAAGAACAACGCGTTCGACGCTGGCTTTGTTTTATTGTGCAACGTGCTTTTTTCAACGGCGCAATATTTACTTTTGTTAGTCGATACCCACGTATATAAATAAAACGATTCGCTTGCCAAGTCTCTGTAGTACCTGTTCGCTCGTTTTTTTAAGCTCTTTTAAGTAAGCACTAAAAGTGTCTTGTTATTTAAATGACTGCTAAACATTTTTTCTCGTTTTTTCCTCGTCGATTTTTACTGGAAAACAAGGATTAGATGCGCAGTTAGGTAGTTGAAAATGAGGATTCAACTGCCTGCGCTGCGAATTGTTTATTATTTACTGGGATGTGCGCGTTGTTTTTAGAGGATAGCTGTTTCTTTTTTTGATAAATTGCTGGTAACTTATATTGAAGACTTGTTTCCCGACTGACGGACTTTGATTTTTGACAAATGGTATTTTCATAGTTGAGTGTCTCCATAAATCGAAATTGATGATGCTAGGATTGATTTTCGAAGTGTTATTAAATCAATGAAAAAATAATTTAATTCAATAAATAAAACGATAACAATGTCCAAGTAATGGAGATTAAAGACTGAAGTGATCGAAATGCGAATAATTTTTTATATCGATTCCCCGATTTTCTCCGGAAGTAATTAATTGCTTCCGATTATTTTGACGTTTCTCGCAATTCAAACAAACTTTAAGACCATCAATATTTATTTCCAACAACTTCTGTGTACTGTCTGAAAAGAGGCTAATAAAATCCGAATGAAAAACAAAATAACCCGATCCTAAAAAGGAGCAATCCGAGAGAGCGTCGGATAAAGATAGGAGAAGAAGGTTCTTAGCGGAACGGCATGGAAAATTTGAATTTTCGAAAAAAGTTTTATTCGCAAAAGCGAAGCTGCCGGCGGCGGTGCGCGAGATTTTCAACGGCAGATATCGTCAATCGACCTGTCGCGTATCACGCTTCGAATATATCGGTCACGTAAATCTCGTCGGTCGATTAATAGAACGCGAGGCATAAAACTCAACGTACGTGAGCGAACGGCCATCTGCGATACACTTTGGTCGCGTTAAAGGGGGATGCTGTCGTTCCTTTTTTTCTACCTCTTTGCGAAACAATATTTCTGCTTTCGAACGGTGACAGTTTTCGCATAACGACTATTTTTCTGTTAACAGCGGGGTTGCAAAAGCAGATAAGGCAAAGTCCAAATTTGTTCGTCGGATTTTATGAGAATTTTCGATAGGCAAATTTAGTTTATTTGTACCGGCGTTTTACAAGAGCAGATAAAAATTTGTATTCGCTGTGCAAATTGTGATTAATATTGTGAAGAATTTAACGAAGCTTTGCAGATTGATTGAATATTATACTACACAGCGATTGAAAATTGCTTTTTTAATTTCATTTTTTCTGGGTGTTATTTCACTGTTATATTGTTTTTTTGCGAAAAATAAATTTCAAAGGGATTAAACTATTTTACGATTAGTTTAGCAATTAGCGAATTCTTTGCTTTTATCAAAAGGACTGACTATATTGGAACCATTACATAAATAAGCATCGATCGACCGTCATAAAATTGTCTGACATTGGTACGAAAAAAAAACATGAAAACCACGATTGTCCCAGTTATTTTATTGTATGTTTTCCCTTTTATTAATTTTTTTCTGCGCGAAACAAACAAATGCTTCTGTATACGTGATGCTCTAGATATATTGGAATTCTCTTTATTTCTATTAGAAAATATATTTCACAATAGCTCAGTATAGATTCCTGCACAGAGCAATAAAATCTAATCAATAAAGTAAGAATCGTTGTAAAAACTATATCATACATATATTTATTTCTACTTACTAGATTAAAAATTAAAAATTATAGGTCATAATTCCACCTTGTTATACTAATACAAAATCGATAAGCTCTTAAATAATACCCATAAGTTTAAAAAGATCAAGTTTTATAGAAGCGATCTGATAAAGCCTTTTTAAACTCGAAATAGGACATGTCACCCTCGTAAGTTATTATTAGCCTTTAATACATAGTAACTAAGTATATTGCCAACGCACTTGACAGCTTGTGAGGATAATATCCGCGCAAAAATCTACACTCTATTAATAATTTTTCAGATATAAATTTGCCTCGATGCTTCGCAAGAACCTCTTATTAATATCTCTCAAAATTTATAACCGTAATTCCTTCGGTTAGATAAACGATTATTCTTAACTTTAGCAGTAAATAACTCCAAATATACCGGCAATCAGTTCAACAATCAATAAAGGCTATACTAAAAACTGTTTTGAACGTAAATTAGCCATAAGTGCATAAATATTTGTAAGTTTCTTCAAGACAGAAACGAGCCTGCGATTATTTTCTATTTTAAATCCCATTCCCATCTGTGCAAACTTTAAGCTCTTCAATGACATCCTCGGCGTAGCGAATAGGCGGCGCAAAAGAGGCCGCTCGCGCGCCTCCTTTTTCCCATTTTCCTTCGAAATTAAACAAACCAACCCACAGCTTCACCGGCTATTAATACATCGGCATCGGGAGTTTAAAAGAAGATGACGGTTTATCGGCAGTCGCGAGGCGTACTAATGAAATCGAGAGTGTTTACACCGTAGCGTCAGTGGATATTCCCGTGCAGCTCGATTAATGAGGATTCTTTAGCTACGCAGCAGCCGCCTGGCGCTTAAGCTCAGGGTTACGGCGCGACGCGCTGTTTACTCCTCTCCGAGTTATTGCGCGCTGAAACGCGTCGCGTGCGAGACGATTTTTTTTTTTTTTTTTTTTTTTTTTGCGAGGAACCGATGAAATGCGATGTCGATGGAAGGTCGAGGTAGAAGCCAAATATTGAATTTTCTCCGGGTCGTGCCAAGGATTTTGCCAGGATCACGGCGCGGAATTGTGGATAGGTTTGTTTTCGTACGAGTTTGTGCTTCGCGAGATTCTAATGTAGACACCTTGGATTCACAGTGTTTACTCAATATTAGATGAGGCTTTTAAAGTATTGACATTTTATACTTTTCAAGTATATTGCCAGGTGCGAACAGCATTAGTTATTGTGCGAATTACAACACTTTTTAATAAAAAGTATACATAACGCTTTGCGCAGGGTAGTTATTTTATATAGGAATCGAAATGCACTCTTTTAAAGTAACGTGAAACACTCAGAGTTTTTAAAATTTTTTCTTTGAGTTTTTACACCTAAATTTATTATGCATTTAGCATAACGCTTGCGATAACTTATTGAAAAATTGATAAAATATAGAAAACATTTTGAAATATTTTACATGAAACAAACACGTTGGCAAGGTGAACAAGATTTATAATTTAATTAAATATTTTTATGAATCGTATATTGTGAGTTTTTATACGCTCGTATAATTTTCAAACACGTGTTCAATAAAAAGTTTATATTTTTTTGCAAGATGATTCTTACAATGAGAATTTATCAAAAGTTTATTAAAAAGAAATTAACGCCTTAATAAATGTAACTTTTAACTCTCTGAAATGAACCGGAAACGTTTTCATAAAATAATGAACTTCCTTTGAAAGATATAGTCATTTCACAAGAGGAACTCAATTAGAAATACATCGATAGCCTTATTACTTCGCAGCCGTGACTCTGTCGAGGCAATTTTTCGCGGATCGAAGTTAAAATAAACAAGCCGCCGCCGCGGCCTTCCTTTAACGATTCCAAGCGGCAGAGCCAAGCCCAGGGGCTCGGCGGCAATCCCCCTTTCCGATATCGACTATCTAATCGCGATCTCTTGGACGCATCACGCCTTTGCCTTCCTCGCAATAGCTTACTCCTGTACTCGAGGACTTTCGCGCGGGGCTTTTTCTCTCGCGTCCATTATTTTTGGGATTCCGCACTGATAATGACGCTTTCCAGCAGATCGACAGATTAGAGCTTGTTATCGCCGAGAAAATTGTAATGCATCGCGCGCCGCTCGAGATTAATGGGCAGTTTCGAGAGTTGCGCAATTAATAATTGCATTTTTGCTACTAGGAAGAATTAAGAACAACAAGGCTTTTTAACGAACAGAGTATTACCGGCTATTCGACAATATGTTTTCCAGTCGATTTCCTTATAAACACGTGCATGCAGGTTGAGTACTTTTCGAAGTGGCTACTTGTTTTTCTGATAAAGTTGCATTTCGACATGCTTTCATTCGCGTTGTTAAATTTACTTTTAAATGCCATTGCGCGAAAAAAATGGGAAAACCATCGGATTTTATTTTTCTTTCTTCGATTTTACGTTTTATTGTTTTGATTATATTGTGACGGTTATAAAAGAACGATTAAACCGGACTTGAAGATACTACCGCGTAAAGAAAGTCACTCGATTATTTCAAGCTTGAATGATTTATGGTGCAATAAAGGTAGATATTAATAAAAATTAAATATCGGCTACGCGATATTTTCATGACGAAGCTTTAGTTTTTTTAAGTTTTTGAATATTGCTGTACAATACATAGTTCATCGTTAAGAAGCAATTGATATAAGAAACAGCATATGACGAGTGTTTTAACTTATATTTCATTAGCTTTGAAACTCGTTAATCAGTCAATTTATGCTTGAACATGAAGCTGCAATGTGACTTTAAGAAAAAGAATTAAAATGTCACAAAAGAAATATCGATTTTTCAAGATTTAATAAATCAAATACTAAATTTATTCATAAATATCTTTTATATCGCTCTTTAAAATTGACACGAATTTCTACTGGTATAATAATGCTTTCTTCAATAATTTAGTAATTTGATTCATGCAACAAAATATATCATTTTCTCAATAAATATGAGGAAAATACTCAAATAAAATGAATGTTAACTAATAAATATTTATGTGAATAAATCTTACACTAAATATTCGTTTAATTTTATTAAAACGGTATATTTTAATGAGCTTTTAGCTATCGATAAACATCTAAACTTACATATAAATGTCAAATATATGCAGGGTACTTTCCTTCCATAAATGAATTACGAGACCGATTAAACTCATAGTGAAGCACAACAAAACGGAAACTTCTCGCAATATAAAATGCAAACGTCCGTGGACACAGATGCACCATCCGCGAACGAGGACATAAAAAAGCTCAGGAGAAACGCAATATAGTCTCAGTATTTTTATTATTAAAAAAAATTTTTTCCGTCTTTTAACCGTCTCTACTATAATCCACGCAATGTAAAATCTGAAATTATCTTAAATTTAAATGCTAACGTAAACTAAATTAAATTTTCAGTTTAGCCCGGAGTTGTTACGCTCGAAATAAAATTTTTTATATTTCGCAACAGAAAATAATAATTTAATACTATGTTTTCAAAACACATAAAATTTTTGCCAAAATATCAATATCGAAATAAAATGTTTTCAGTTTTATTACGTATATTTTTTAACGGATACTTTTTATTTTTCGTTTATATTTGTTAAATTAAAAATTTCTCTATATTTTGTTCGACAGGAGTTTGACAAGACCACCGAAAATCTATTTCACCTATAACCCGCTTGAAATCGCCCTTTGCCTACATTGCATATATTTTTTTCGCAAGTACGATAGCATCTGCCGTACGACAAAGTTTTACAATGCCGACACCGCCCGCGCCTTCTTTTATAGACCGCCGCGTCTATAAATAAACGAGATAGTTGCGCGCGGAGCCGTAAAAAACGACGAGAGAGAGAGAGAGAGACAGACAGGTCCGGTGGTTGGGTAGTACAACGATCGCCACCCTCCAAATGCGTATATCTGCTTTTCTTTTTTACACCAGGAAAAAGGGAGCCGCGATATTATACGATTATAGGACAGCCGGACTTTTTTGCCGCCGCATGCACCATGTAAAATTTGATCCCAGAGATAGAAGATAGCCTGGGGAATCGATTTTTTTTTTCGAAATTTTCAGTCTTGGGGGCAAAGATGGAAATGACTAGTTTTATAGGTTGATCCGAAATTTCAAAATCATATTGCACTTTAGAGAAAGCATTGTCTTATTGAAGTATTTTTTTTTTAAGTATAATTTGATTTCTTAATTTATTTAAAATTTTTTTATTTTATAATACTATCCGCGCTACAAAATTATTTTTGTATATTATATAAAAAGTATAAAATTGATATACAATATATACTTTTTTAAAGTACAGAATGTTATTGTCTAATTAATGTTTGTCAATGACTAAGAACAAATATATATATATATATATATATCATCAGATGAATTAGACTTACAAGTTATCACATTAGGATAGTGTAGTGTCACATGTATTACGATTGATCGAAGAGGACATTATATTTTAGTCAAACTTATAGTAAAAAAATTTGTGAAAATGGCACTTAATTATACGCTAATATTACTTCCTGCCAAGTATTTTGCATTTTATAACGTGTTTTAAATTATGGAAAACCTTTTAATAATTTATACCGTTTTTATTGTCATTAATAATTGGAATATAAGCACTTTTATGATAAACGGTATATTGGTCACACCATTAAATTGATATAAATAGTTAATTAATAGATACAAACGTTTGTTTCACTGTACTAAATCAATTGACTGTTTATTTTTAAAATTCCTTTTATTTAATAAAATTTTGTTATAAATTAATAGATTATAATGTTCTTGAACAAATTGAAAACTTTAAGTAATTTTTAACCAGTATTAATTTCACCTGATTAAAAAAAGTTATTGCTATTAGTCTCAATCTCTAATTCTCTATTATAATTTAAGTAATTCTTATATAGCAATGATAACAATGATAAATAAATAAATGTTTTTATGAGATTAGGAATGATTTCTCGCGATAGCAACCTCAATATAATATGTATACATGAAAGAAACGATAATCTATTTTTGGAAATACTATAAATGATGAATGTTCATGGAACAGTTATAAATTAAATGTCAAAGGAATATAAATACAAATAAAAAGGCTATCAAAGATATGACATGTCGATTAAATCAACAGATTACGTAGAATTGGTTTTATTTGTAAAACCAAGTCGCATCATTTCCGATGCTTTATAATAATCAGATAAAACTTCGAAAACGTTGAAAAAAAGAATAAAATGAGTAATGCAATAAATAATGTCAACATTTTATGGAAAAAGAATTGATAATCACAGGTATTATTAAAAATCCACTTTATTCTTGCAGGTTAATAAGATGAAATCATACTATATTAGTTGAGAATCTGTAAATACCACGCGATTTCACATTTCAGTGAATATGCACATTTATTTTTTCCTTTATAAATAAAGCTCTTTATAAAGAAACAATTGCACCAGAATATACATGTCTATGTATCATAGATGCATCTCCGGGTATTTTCTGTATTTCTATTACGTAATACATGACCTATGACAAATTCGATATTACAATATACTTTTGTTTAGATTTTCTTAATATTAAAACGTCCATGTTTTGAAACTTACATAATTCTTAAATATTGATTGATCAGTATTCGTATAATATATAAACTTTAAGAGCTTTTTAATAATCTGCTTTTGAGAATTCGTTTGCGTTTGACTCACTTTTTATATACTTTTTATGGCTTTATTTTTTCACAATAAAATCTGCACATCATTATAGACTACACGGTATAAGTTTTATGTAACAATACTTTTGTTTTGTTAAATTTGTATCTGTATAAAAAACGACTGAAATAAGTCGATGACATTTCGAAGTCAGGGATTTCGGTTTTGTGTGGAAGAGCTCGACGGATGCGCAGAAAAAGTTTCAATGTTTTGAACCTTTACTTAGATTGTTACACCACTCTCGACACACAGATATAACATCTATCTAATAATGTATAAGTGAGCTTCGAGCAATTCCTTCACCAGGTTAATATTTATTTTTTAACAACTTGTTTGTAGACAGATCTTATGGCTAAATACTTTAAAATTAAGTTTCCAATAAGCATATAAAAGGCCATTTAATGATACATCGCGAAAACGACTTTATGATACAGAGAGATCATGTAACTGCACCAATGTGCGGACAAAAATAGACGGTAGATTACCATATTACCAATATAATGTGAATATACTAGACTTACAAATTTATTCCAAATTAACTGTCATTAAATGCAGTACTGTTCTACAAATTGGTATAATTTTTTTAAATAAATGTATTTCGCAGCAAGAATAGTTCATTGTAACGTATGCATTATAAAGAGTTATAAATTTATTAATCAGTTATTGCTATAATTACATTTTAATTAAAGCATAATTCTTAAATAAAGTTTTACAATTCCTAAATGTATATTTATAGATTTCATAACATTGATAAAATTAATTCCGAAAACGGCTGTGTAATTAGACATCAGATTTTAACTAGATAGTTGTTGTAGTTTAGGAGTATCTTATAGTCTTATCATCTACAGTTATAAATCTGCTTTTGAACATTTACTTTTAAGCGATTTATTTAAAGACATTTAAAATTTTAGATAAAAACCGGCAGCAATACATACCGCAATTAAACAAATAAATATTAAATAAAAGATGCAGTTTTCATTCACGTTGAAGTAGAAACTTTTTCTCAAAACATTTTATAAAATATTTAGTTGCAAAATTACTAATATTTATATCACTAGTATATGAAAAGATTGTTCTATTTAAGGAAATATCTTTAGGATAATTTGATCATTATTTTGTTTATATATTCACTTTAGATTTGCAAATCATAATCGACCGTTCATTTTTTACATGGAATTGCTAAATATTATGCAGTATAGTAAGAATTCATGCGATTACAAGATTAATAATACAACAAGATCCTCCATCACATCACTAGGCACTCGATTTATACTGTTATCAAACAATCGTAAACCTTCGCAATAATAAAGGTTCTTCAGAACTATTTTAATTATTTCGTTTATAAATCCTTCGTTTAATGCTTCTACTATCTGCATTTCTCTATAAAATATCTCTATTTATAATTAAAAGAGTCATTGAGAGCTGTATTATGGTACCACCCATCAACAACGGACGAACTTGTCTGAAATTTTTACTGGTTTCAATTCCTCTAGAAGAAACCATTCAGGTCGGTGGACAATTTGAAATTTCTTCTTTTGAATCGCACGTGTATCATTCTACAAGTATTTAGGAACATCAAAGAGTAAACTCGTTGAAAAATTTCTACTTGCATTTCGTAAACTTTGTACCTTTATCATTGCGGAGATCGTAACTAGTTACGAAGTTGTTCGAGCCATAAAGCTAACTTAAGAACTAGACTAAGTGTCAAGTAAGAAATTACGAGTGAGAATACATATAAAAGAGAACAACTAATTGATATGATTATTGCACTTAAGAAATATTGGATAATCTACTGTGATTTCTCAGTCACGCTATTTTCTCCTTTTAATTCATTTCCATTTAAATTTTTTTCTTAGAATTTTATATAATTAAAATTTCAAAAGCAATAATAAAAGAGTATTACATATATATCTATTTTATTAAATGATCAGTTCCACATATTGCGTTAGTGTAAATGCGTAAAAAAAATCTTAACAATAAAGAAAGCACGTAAATTGTAAAAATTGAACTGTGAACCATCTAATTGATGTGAACACTTGTAAACGCTTTTGAATGCACGATCTACTTATTTTACGTAAAATTTCGATACATTAATAGTCAATATCACTGTCAGTTGGATAAATTTCCAATAACTTTGGTAAAAATGTATTTACAAAACAAAAATTGATTTTGTATCACATAAAGAGAAATGGGCCAATTACGCCGACATGAAAATACGTTTAAGATTTAATTGATCTTTTTTTGAAAAAATAGAATCATTTATATTTTATTAATTAAAAATAGTTAATACCTTTCTTAAAGAGTCTATTTATTGAAAAATACCAATGGTGTGGGGATATAAGTTCACTAGTATTTTTGAAAACCATAAATTAATAATACTAAATTACCATTAAAACTAATTTCGATGTATAGAAGGTGTATACAGAATTTGCGTTTACACTTTTCTTTGAGGATCTTAAATTTAGAAACACTTAATTCAGCCCATCTCTGACGTAAAAGATAAGAGTAAAATCAATTCTTAGTACGAAAAACATCAAACAGTTTTTATAAAGCTAATTTCTAATTTGTGTTCCTTTTTTAGTTACCCAAATTATAATAAAAGAAAAGATTCTTAAAACAACTGAGAAAAAAGACAGGAAATGAAAATACAAAAGTTAAATGTACAATCAGAAAGGTACAATAACAGCAGCAGCTTCGCCTCGGCTATTTGGAAGAGGAGAGCAGTAAGACCACTCAACAGTAACTGGATCGTACTTTTCTACAACACATACCGTTATTTGAGTTCGATAGAAATTGATTTCTCGCGGTTGATCACCACCGATTACGTATAAGCGACCATCGGCCGCTGCCACAGCAGGGTACGAGCGACCAACACTTAATGGGGGAACAACAGTCCACGTATTCTAAAAGAGGAATTATTATTTTTAGATAATATTTCATAATTAGTTTTAAAAAACCAACTGATTTTATAAACGTGAAGTTAATATTTTGTTCAAAACTATATATAAATCAAACATAGAAATCATAACTGACTGGTCAAAACTTACATCTTTAAAACAATATCTTTCAACTGATGTCAAATTTTCTTGGTTTTTATTGGTACCTCCGGCAACATACATGAAGCCTTCAAGTATGGCAATTCCCATTTGTGATCGAGGCGTTAACATAGGTGCTAAAGAATTCCATTCTTTTGTCACTGGATTATAACTTAGAAGGTCTTGCCGATGTCTACTATCATGAGTGCATCCACCAACGATGTATATTAATCCTAAAAAAATTTGCGGATGTAATTTATTGCATATATAATTTAAAAGTTTTTTCATATTTTACAAATAATATGATAGGTACAATAATATAATAAATAAGAACTTTGATTTTGATTTTCATAACAGGTTTCAATATAAGTTACATATAAATAAACTATTAAAATAATTGATTATTTTATTTTTAAAATTTTGCTATTTTTTTTATACTTTAACAAAGACACATGAAAATGTTATTTTCACTATGATTTTAAGAACTGACTAAATAATTGATTCATAATAAAACAGTTCAAACCCTCAAATGCAACAACACCCATGCTGAATCGTGGTTCAGGTAATTTTCCAGTAAGCGTCCAAACATTTGTCAGTGGATCATACTCTTCAATACTTCCACCAATATCTTCTCCAATCCAACCTCCAAATGCATATAATTTATTATTCAAGGCACATAATCCAAATTCACATCTAGCTTCTTCCATACAAGCTATAGGAGTCCACACGTTATCTCGAGGATCATAGCACTCTCCATTTGCAATGATGCAAGATTCTAATTCTCCACCTACAACATATACTTTTCCGAATAATTCTGCAACGCCAGGTAATATTCGACCTATTCCTATAGGCGCCACTTCACTCCATGAACTGAAAATTTTAAATTATTTTTATCTACAGTTTTATTTTACATTTATATTAAAATACCGTTCAGAACTTACTCGCTAAATGTGTCATATTTGTTGATGGTTTCGTATGTACTTTCAGCAGGTCTAACCCAACCATCTGTAGAATGTTCACGTTTGGATCCACCGATTACTAAGATACTCTTTTTAGCGCACAAACGAGGCTGTGCTCGCAATGGTACAAGACACCCTTTATTAGTCATCAAGTCTTTTTGAATAGATGTCAAGGCTACTAATAAACTGCCATCTTGGCAATCAAAAATAACTCGATTCAGGCAAGCCATGGAGCACAATCTTAATCTTATATGACCAAGTATTTCAAATACATAACAGCGTCTGCCTGGTATATCATGTAGAAGCCAATTGTAAGCTGCTTGGAAGACCTAAATAAAAAATGTTTTAAAAATTGTACATAAATAAAATATTTCATTCCATGAAATATATTACAAACCTGAAATTCTGTGTCAATATGAATTTTTTCACTACTGAGAAAATGAACCAAATCATCTTTTGGTAAATCTAAAAATTCCTCTTCTTCAGCAATGCGAGGAAAATTGACTTCAATAAAACGTAAGGCAGTCTCCAAAAGATCCAATCGATTATGAACGTCTGCAAATCTATATTGAAAAGATGAATATTTGTTTAATAAAAGTAAATATTTTAATATAATGCAAAAAAAGTTTACCTATAAATTCCAAGGGCATTAGAGTAGTGCATTTCTTCTTGAAAATATGAAATACAACTAGATACTACTTCATCCAATTCCAACATGTCAGCTGCTGCAAATAATTCCTGAACATTGTCTTGCGTTATACTAACGTTTCCAGTGTAAATAAAGTCTATAATTATGGAAAAAATGTTTTCAGATATATTATGAATTTCTACAAGTTCTTGTTGTTCTTCAACTAGACCACCCGTAAACATAGCATTAAAATAAGCACAGCTAGCTGCTAAAACAGATCTGTGTGCCCTAATAATGCTATTTCCAACAATAAATCCAACATCACTGAATTGATTTTTAAGTCTCTGAGAATTTAAATTTCTTAAGACCTTTGGTGCATAATGACCTACAGCATATACTGTGTTGGAATTGTCAGATGTTTCATTCATCAACTCTGCTGCAAAACCCATGGTATTGGAGTTGATTTCACCTTTTAATGGGTCAGATGTCCTGTTAGCCATGAAACCATCGAATTGGCATCTGTCGACAGCACCTTTATGGTTAAAATTTATTTTGAATGATTTAATGCAACATCAATGTATTTGAAGAAAGTTTGCGGTAAGTCAAATCTTAAGAATAATAATTAACAATATTTACAAATTACTTATTTTTGTCATGAAAGTAGAGAAATTATTTATAAATTGAGTAATATTTTTATAGAAATAAAAATAATAATACCAATAATAACTCACATAAATAAACAAAAAATATACTTTTAGGTGTGTTATTAATTTTACAGCCAAATAATTAGTTTTTAAGGCAAAGTATTAATAGACATTTTGTAAGACAAATTAATGTCTTATATGTCTAATAATGATTTATAAATTTATCTCAATGTAAAGTTGTAAATAATTAATGCTAAGAAAAGTGTTGTGTATTAATGTAACTCATTGACAATATGGTTACCAACATCAATAGAATAAACTTGGAAATATATGCACACAAACACAGAAACACAGGCAACAAAGAAAAAGTATAAACAAAATTGATAACAATACTTATTTTTCTAAAGATCAATGAAGGTTTAAATAAAGTTTGTAATATTGTTTCCAGCTAAAAAATTCATAAATCTTCATTCTAATTTCTCTCTTTAATGCATTTTGCAAAAAAGCAAGGGTAACATTGTTTTTCAAAATATAAAGCTCCATAGTTTTCCATTCTACATGCAATTATGTAAGTACTAAAAGCATTGAAATAGAAGTTTTTATAAAATTGAAAATTGATAAAAAATAAGAAAAATAATCCTGCTTATTTAATATGAATCTAAAAATATCTTAAAATACAAAAGCAAACATCATCCACAATAATATTCTAGGCAAGCTCAAAAAAATCGAAAACCATTGAAATTGTTCTGGCAGTGCAAAGACTGAGAGGAGATAAACAGAGGCTATTGATTAGTGAAGACTTTTGTATTTAGCAGTAATGCATGCATTGGCGTGCAAGAAGGTTCATCAGGCAGTACTTTCTCTCTTTCTCTTGTACTTACGGCATATCCGTGAGAGAACTTTATAGACGCTGGGAAACGATTTTGTATTGGTTTTACTTTTTAGACGCATAATTACCACCTCATTTTCTTTCACCCTCAAGTTTCCTCAAGTCTTTGCTACACGCTCTGGCAAAGTCTTGTTACAGCCTCTTATCAAAACTTCGTCAAAAATCAATTGCTAATTTGGTAATCATACATATGACAAGTATCGAACGCTTGAAGTGCACGTCGAACTTTCTCTTCAATTCTGTCTCGTTTGCTCCAATTTTGACAAACGATGGTTTGTTCATTTATTGTTGCGTGCTTGCACTTATCAGTTCACATCACATGTGTTACATTGTTTATAGAATCGACAGGTGTCATCCGATGGTTTTTTCGGCACACGGATCCGCGGAAATTTCGCTAATTCGGTTCTACATGTTTCGACGAATCCGCCCACTTTCGAGAAACGAAAGGAAGATCGATTCGATTTAAATAGTTTTCAGGGCTGCCAATATGTGGAAGCTATACTTAATTTAAAATTTACGCGCGCTTTTATTATAACTATTAATTATTGTAATGCATGCATGTATACCTAACAAATAAAAATTTTTAATTTTAATATTTTCAACATTGATGTATGAGCTGATTGCATTATTTTTTTATTAAAAACAAGTAAAACTTAGAACAATATAAAAATTATAATTATTGTTCTTAAATAAAAAATAATAATTTAAAAAAGTGGAAAAATTTTTTCATTTTATAAGACAAAAAATAAAACAAAATATAAAGCTCAGTGGCGTTTATCAAAATGTTGTGATCATATGTTGAATCAGGTGATTTAAGATACAGCATATAGGTAGTTAAGCCTTACGTCACATACTTGATACCCCACCGTGCCCCACACCCATCAAAAATTTTTTTGATTCTTACACATTACACCGCATTCTAGTGTATACTTTAGGAACTAAAACTTTCTGTATTCTGTAATCTGAAGTAAGCTTTACTGCGTCGGTATAGGATCATCGTCGTTCCTAAATTTTATGAAAAATTTTCATCTGTTAAAGTAAATATATTTAGGTGTAATCAACAAAAACTTTAAAATGATTTAAATTTTTAAATTTTATAGTCATTCAGTACAAGGTAAAAAATGGATCACAGAGATCCTAGATCAATGAGATTATAATAAAATTGCGACCGTCAAAAAATGGAAATTAGTTATAAACCAATATTTCAAATTTTAACCTAATCATGGATTATCTCGGAGAATTCATTGCCTTGGGAGTTGACAGCATAATATTTGGAATTTGCTTAAAACAATATTTTTACTGTAAAAATTCAATAACTGCTGTCAAAGTAAGTATTTTAGTTTTTATGAAAATTTTGCATATTTATCATTGATTCTATGTACAGAATGCTGAATTTTACGAAGTCAGCGATAACCTGAATGAACTGCTACAAAAGAGTCCAGAGAATAAAATAGACTATGTTGCAATCAGAGGAGCTGTTAAGCCAATCGGAGAACCTATTCGGAGTATCAACAATAAAGATATTACTGGTGTTATACAGAAACTTAGTGTAAAAGAACATGTTGTTGTTAGAACTACATCGGGTTATTGGTGTGTCTATTTTTATACAACTGAATATTTCTTTGTAATCACGCGAATCCTTGAACATACATTAATTTAAAAAATTTAAATATAATTTAAATGTTTGTAATTGTTTGTAGGTCCGATCAGGAACATACGATGCAAGAAGTTTATAATTCAATTCCGTTTGTCCTTAGAAAAGGACGACACTCTGTTGAGATAGTAGATGCAATGGCTGCTGAGATCTTAGACATGGAAACAATTTCTGATTTCTTTGAACCAAGTGCCCCTACTTTTGTTGATTATTTATGGGGATTTTTTACTGGTAAATTTTAAATTTTTATTATTATGATAAAGGGTTTTTATTAGTAAAAAAAGTATCAGTGCTTTTATGGATTATTGTTGCAAACTAAAAAATGCTAATCATTTTCAGGGCATAGGCAAAGAGGTTTACAATCCACTGAAGAAATGTTAAGAGATGGATCAATTATTACTGGAATTGGTGAATTATCAAAGTCATCATCAAAACCAGATTCCTTAGTTTTACAACCACCTGTAAATGGTACACCATATTACCTCACAACTATGTCTATAAGTTCACTTTTACGAAAACTAGATGATCGCAGAAAAATTTATAGGTATATCTAAATATTATGAATCACGTTATAAATTTAATTAAAAAATTTCAAATTTGTTTTTGATTGCAGATGGTTGTGTTTAATGTTTGGTGCAATTGGATTATTTATTGGTGGTATGGTACTCAGGCGGTACTTAAAAGATAAAGAAGAGCAAAGATTGGCAAATGAGCTACAGAAATCATTAGAAGAATCTCGCAAAGAAAGACGACAAAGGGTGCGAGATAAAGATCTTCGTGAAGATCAAATATGTGTCGTTTGTCGCACAAACCCTCGTGAAATTATTATATTACCGTGTGGTCACGTTTGTTTATGCGAAGACTGTTCTTTGGATATTGTTGGTAACTGCCCAGTTTGCCGAAAATGTATTGGTCACAAGAATGCTGCCTATATTGCTTGAAATTTGAATAAATTTTTTGATTTTATAAATTCTAGGCAATATTTTTATGATCTGGATAGAAAAAATAAAACTTACAAAAGAGCCTAAAGTTTTAAAAAATAGAAAGTATATTATTTTTTTTTATATAAATATAAAATTTAATGTTAAAATTCTAAATTGTTTTTAGCTTTGTACATCATTTCTGGTAACATTAAAGAAGGTCCCTTCTTTTTAGGTGTTGCTTTAACTACATTTGGTTGCTCATCTGATAAGTTTTCTGTTGTAGACGATATTGATGGATCAGATTTCTTGATGACTGACGGTTCACTTACATTAATTTCTTCAGATGCTGACTCTTCAGTTTTTTTCATTGTTAATGAAGAAGTACTATTTTTAGACTGGACCAGTGATAATATTTGCTGGTCCAAATCTTCAGATTCTTGTAATGATAAGGAGTCTGACTTTTCAGTTTTTTTCATTGTTAATGAAGAATTACTATTTCCAGGCTGTAACAATGATAATATTTGCTGGTCCCAATCTTCAGATTCTTGTAATGATAAGGATGCTGACTTTTCAGTTTTTTTCATTGTTAATGAAGAAGTACTATTTCCAGAATCTAATAGTGATAATATTTGTTGGTGCAAATTTTCAGATTCTTGTAATGATAAGGAGGCTAATTTATCTTCAAAACTTAAAGGTTCTGGTGAGGATTTGGAATCAACACCTTTTTTTCCTGAGGAAGATGAAGCTGATGTAACACTTTCATTTTCTAAACAGATTGCTTTTAATTTCGCGTATGTAGATGGCATCATAGTTTCTTTCCATAATTCTGGTTTATCTTTAAGTACTAAATATTTAAAAAGTTCTATATCAAATCCATCTTCATCTAAACTATCATTTGAAGTAGTATCTGAAACACTGTGTGAATTGTCCTCTAAATCATTGTCTGAATCGTTTGATTGTTCAGCAATAGCTCTTAATCTTGCAGGACACCTACATTCTACAAAATCGTTTTTCTCTTTAAGTTCAAGAAGTGCCTCATCGTCGTCGTCGTCAGATGAAAATAAAATATTAGTTGAAGACACTGAATAATTAGTCGAACCTCCGCAAGCTCCTTCTTCAGTTTCATAATCTTCTGATTTAAACTTGGAGATTTTAGATTCTGAACTGTTACTGGAACTACCACAAGCTCCCTCGCCATCGCAACCCTTCATTTCACATTTTAAGGCTTTTACTTCTGAGTAAGCATTTGAATCTTCAGAGACTGTTTTTGTATTGCGGCAATCTTGCAGCGTACACTTTGATCCACTAGAATTTAAGCAAGAACTTGAACCTTCACAAATTTGTTTATCCTCAGGATTTGATTCTGAAGGTAACAAAAATGAATCACTCATATCTACATCATTAGTGGATTTTTGTCGATTTTTTGACCTTAAAGATCCTTCTCCAGAAAGATACAGTCTTTTCTTTTCCCGTCTCATTTTCCTTTTACTTTCCCGTTTTGCTTCATCAACTGGTGGTTTTTTCAATTTATTTTCAGACCCATCAGGTACATGAAGGCCCAGAAACTTTTTAGCTCTATTAGATTTGCCAATGCCTAATTTAGGTATACCACTGTTTAAACCTTCAAGCAATACACATGCTTTGCAAATTTCTTGACTTGCTACAAACCCACATCGAGAGCATGTTTGCCTCTTAGGAAATTTAATTGATTTTTCTACTTCCATAGTTTCTCCTATATATAGTAAATAAATAATGACATTAAGAAAATTTTGATCTAGTTATTTAGAAGCAATCATTTACCTGAATGAATGATATCAAGAATGCAAGATGGCCTAATTCTTTCAACTTCTTTAATATATTCCCTAGTGTGTCCTCTGTAGGCATTAGGTGCATATAAACACTCTGTTGAAAAGTATACTAATTCTTTATAATGTGCATACATGACTATCTCCTTTTCATAAGCATATTTTAATGGTTTACACCTCGGAATGGTGCCTTCTCCCTCCTAAAAAAAGTTGCTTCTTTTAATTTTTAAAAATATACATAAGATTGACATTATTATTTACTCACAGTAATAATATTTGTGCATCTTAAAAGTCTTGCAAGATCTCCTCTCAATACATTCATTATAACAGTTTCTGCAACATCATCTGCATTATGACCAGTGGCAATCATGTCAGCTCCCACTAAAGCAGCACCTCTATCTAGTGCTTGCCTTCGAAAAACACCGCAGAATGTACAATTATTTTTTTTGCCAATCTGTGCCACAATTTCATCCATCGTCCATCCATATAAATCCTTATAAGATAATATTTTCAGAGGCAACTGATAATCATCTCTATTTTGTTTAACAGTTTCAAGACTATCATCTCTATAACCACTGATACCTTCATCTATAGATAATAAGAATAAGTCTAATCCATAATCATAACGATCATTTAATAATTTTAATACATAGGCAAGCACTGTAGAATCCTTTCCTCCCGAAGCACCTATTGCAACTCTATCCCCTTTTTTAAACAATTTTCCTTTTACTATTGTCCAATGTATTTCAGATTCAAATGCAAAAAAGAAACACTCCTTGCACAGAGTATCTCCTGTTTTTGGCCTCTGTAAAAAAAGAATACATTAGATACATCTATTATTAAATTTTTCTATAGGAACTTACATTTTATTTGATAATTAAAATAAAACCATAAAATGTTAATTACCTTTAAAACAGCTGCGTTATTACAATCTATTCCTATGCATTTAACTGGCGGCATTTTAATAAATTTTTAGTTAATAATGGTGTTAAATTTTAAAAATCAAATCTCGTACAAATTTATACATAAAAAAACTCTACATCTCAAATAAGTAAAGAATTGCTACAACTTTATATATTTATAAAAAATGTCATCTTTTGCAATAATGATGATAATTACTCGTAAACATAACCTATAAAGTGAATCAGTACTAATGACTAGTTCGTCAAAAATTGTGATGTTTTGCAGCGCTGCTCTACACGTGGTTTTCGTGGACTGAACGTTAGAGCACTCTGGTGGGTGTTTAAAAAACTATTCAAATAAGACTGATACTAATAACTAATAAATAAATAATATTTAATTATTTATAATGTACAAATTATAATACATTTCATTGAAATATCCCGAATAATAATTAAATAAATTAAAGTATATAACATTTTTTTTTATTTGTTATTCTTATTAAAAAGTGCATATTGAAAAAGTAAAATCAGTTAAAAGGAATACGTTAATTTATTTGAAATATAAAAACTTGGTCAATCCGAGTACAAATACTCATATTAAACCCCATAAAAAGTACCCAATTTTATATTTTATTGTTTAAATATTAATTATTATTATTATTATTATACAACGCACTGTTCATAAATTTCCCTGTATCCTGTATTAAATATATAATACCTGTATCTAACGTACATAAGCAATAAAAATCGATCGACAAAGATTAATGTCGCTTCTTCAAAGAGGAAAGTCAATATACATGCTGTACATCATAAAGACGAAGATGGTCGAAAAAACATTGAAGGTAAATAAGCGTGGGAGAACGTTTTTTCATTCCTATATAGCAGAGGCGAATCTGGGCCATCTACAATCTACTTGATAAAAGTGACGGCGCAACAGAATATTTATACTGTGTAAGCGCGCAGGTGAAGCATTTAATTTTTCTGGATTCTGGTTTCTTATCAAAATTTAAATGAATGAAATACGTATTTTTTAATAGAATTATTTATTTAAAAAATACTTTCTACTTTTGGATCTTTAAAATTTAAAACGATTTTTATGAATTTTTTTTTTAATTTTTAAAGGCAAAAAAATAATTTCAGTAAAATGTTTTGATTAAAATATGATTTTGTTCTTAAAGTAGACAAAAAAATTGAATTTTAGGTAATTAACCCGATATTTAAAAGGATTTAATAATATTTTTATGCGAAAATAATGCATTTCAAACTTAAATTTAGGGAAATATTCCTCTGCACTCTAATAAAAAATTCAGATGTTTATAACTTTTATACCTTTATCGATTTTAATTCTTGGTATAAATAAATTATTCAAAAATACAAAAACTTTATTCAAAAATGAAAATTTCTTTCAATATATTTCAGTAAAATGGCGAAAATCTTTAATCTATCTTTAGAATAATTCCATTTATAACTTTTACTTTCTATAAAAGAGGGCTTTGAAAGTTTCTCATATATCGACGAAGGAAAACACAAATTTACATGGACTAAGCAACCATTGCGAGAAAAAACTTTTATTTAATTTTAAGAAAAATGAACTGAAGATCTTCAAAGTAGTTTAGTTAGATACTAAACCCTCATTAAAAACGCAAAAAAAGATAGGCAGACTGGAACTCGAGCTTTAAAGTAAATTCCTATTCTAAAAGAGCCCCCCGCACCCTTATCACCAAGAACACGCTCGAAAGAATTCTTTCAATCTGAAATATCGGAGCAGCTTATCGTCAAGCCAGTTTTTCGTAAGCTCCGAACAAGAGCTCGTGTCCCACCCCACGATAGGAAGTGTCTGTCCTCGCCCGGATCAGGTACAGCCATTCGAAGAAGACGAGATTAATTTCTCCGGCTGGGGTTCTGCTCGCACTCTCCCTTTGCAACAAGTGTTCGCAACGGCGGCGGCGGCAGCGGCGGTCAATCGATACATTAGCGCGCGCGCAGGTTTCTCTCCCCGACGTCACGCGCCGTCCTTTTTTTTACATATACCCGGAGGGTGTATCCGCCTGGAAATTTATTGCGGATTATGCCGGGATCGCCGAAATTTTGCTCCTCCGTTCGAGAATCTTTCGGAAGGCAGCCTCCGAGCCTGTAGTTTTAAAGCGGGAGCGGCTCGGACTGTCGCTGGAAGGAAACGGATACCTGTTGCTAACTGCTTGCGTATTATAGGGGAATTGATTTTTGGTCTGCGCGTGTGAGTACGAGGATAAGCGAGATTGGACGAGTTTTAAATTCTCGTTGACCTTTAACGGGTTTAATTTTATTTTTATTTTTTGCAACAGTTCCTATATAGGCTTTTTTGTCGAGAATTATTTGATGGAGAAGTTTGCCGAGCTGCTAATAAAGTTTTTCTTTTCGTAATCGGATAAATGAATTTTCTCGCTATTTTTAACGTGATACATTTTCCTAAAGTAATATTGGCTCCGTTATACTGGAAATTGAAATACGACGCGAAATTAGTTACCTTCATTCAATAATTCAAGAGGAATGTTGGAAATAAATCAATTGAATTCAGACTCATGCAAATGAATGAGTAAACGTATAAGGCAGGTAAATAATGCTTTCTCTCCTATAATATAAAAAATGTTTCAAAAGATAAAATAAAATATTATACGCACTTACGTGTACTTTTAAAATGCTGCTTTGTGCAGTGTTCAACACCAACGCGCAATCCTCTTAGAAATAATCCGTAAGCTTCCTGCTTGAAACAACTTATTTGAATATAATAAATTTCGTAATTTCATGATCATCGAAATAAATCTAACTTAACGGACTCGCCAGTTTATTTCACCATTCTCCTAAAAACATTCAAACGCAGATTTAAACTCGTCAATTGCAGTGAATCGTAGCCCAGCTGAAATCGAAGATCCATGCGTGCGTCTACAGTCGGCAGGATATGAAAGCCACTGTTGTAGGACTTAGACGCGAGAGTATTCCTTGAGAACGTCTATTCATTTCCTATACGAAATGAGAGGAGTGGGCGACTCGAAGTACCGGCTTCTGCAGATCGGGGTACCGAGATCAAAGGCATGAAAGCCCACATGTTACACGGAGAAGTAGGCAGCGAAAAAGCTACTGCGCTCTACAGCGCCAGCGTCTCTGCAGGCTTTTCGCCTTAACAACCATTTTCACCGATATGACAGCGCAGTATTTTTTTTCTCTGCTTACTTCTCTCTGTGTAAAAATAAAATCCAAGCTGAAATTGCCCTCAACCACATGTTGCACGAGTGTGCCTCTGCGATTGGAAAGCGTTTGAACGCGCGTTCGTTTTTTAAGAATGGAAAGAGTTTTGAGAATGGAAGGCGTGCGTATGTATGTACGAATAAAATGACCCCTGGCTATTTTTGGCGATCATTCGTTCCGATCGATGAAGCGTTCGGGGTGAATGGAGAAAAAATTCAGAGTGGAGAGAGCTTTAATCGAGTCACATCCGGTACGTTGTTCGGATCGATGCCGCAAGGTCGTCGACAATCATGGGGAATATGTAACTCGTGCGAGCAAAACTTGTTTCCGCTGTCGATTCAAGAAGCGGAAATTTAAAAAAGTCCATTCTCGAATCCTGAAATATCTGCTGCTACGCCAACGTTGTCCCGTACGTTAAAAATAAAATTAGCGTAAAGTACTCGGAGCTTTTATTTAAAAAAAGCCCAGATCTGACTGGGTAAAACAGTTATTAAAGATATAATCGGAGAGCAATTACAGCGTCGGCCTTGATGATAAAACGTGTCTCTCTGTAAAACGGCGAAAGTGAGAAATTCATCCATTAACTCGGCAAGATAAGGCAGTCCGAGGGAGGGAGAGGAATTTTTCCGACTGCGCGAATGGCCGCCTCTCGCTCCTCATCGCGCATGCCCGGGGCAGGCGCGCGCTTATCCTCCATGGGTGGCCGGCTTCTTTTTCCGTTTGTTCGCGTCATCATCGAGAGGTCAACAGCGAGGAGAGATTATATGCGCGCCGTCGAGCGAAGGATTTCCATTGACGCCCGCTCTCGGACAGTGGACAGCTTTATCCAGTTGAGAATATCTCGCTTATTTGGGAATTGCCGAGGTGCATGCGTGTATCGGAATGTTGGAAATTGGGGACGCAGCTTCGGCCAGAGTTTTCCGGGTGGAGACGATCCGAGATCGAGTTCGTGTACGGAATTTTGCGTGCTCGGATTAGAAGTGGGCGGGCGAAACAAAGTTCTTTGTTTTTGTTGTGTGGCTTTGGAATTAGTTGGCAGTCCGGGCTAAAGGAGAAGCTACGTGCGATGATTAATGAAAAACATTTGACTTTCGCATTGGGAAAAGATGCAGTATTGATATTTCTCATAATATTCTTCCAATTGAAAGAGTTGTACCGCAATTGAAATGCCAAAGAAAATGCTACAGACAGTCGAAAACAATCTCGCAAGTGTCAGCGCCTTAAAAGAATCAGCCGTTTTCGCGCGAACTTTCTACCGTAAGAAAGAGGTAAGAAGAAAGGCTCGCAATGAGCAATCTTTGGCGCAATACAAGTTGTGCGGGAGAACGGCGGCGAATAGCCGCGAGCCTCGAGTAGAACAAATCCAATACAGTCAGCCGCTCGTCTCTCCCGCCGCAAGAGACAACGTCTTTGGCTGCTCTCTCCCCCTCGTCCCGTACAAGCCACTTGGAAAGCCAGCTACGGGGGGATAATAAAACTCTCGAGTCATCGCTGTCGCTTCCCCTACTCTTGCCTCGGTTCCACGCTCGGTAAATCCTCCGAGTCGTGCCGTACGTTTCTTCACACCTCGTCGACGCCCCTAATGTCGGTTTAAAGATAGAAATCACTTATCTAGACACGAGGGTAGATAGAAATCGTTACTTCGAAGAAGCCCTTTTCTGGGTAACAACTTACTACTTTACTTGTTGCTTAGGAAAATGATCGCCTTTACGAGTGCACGTAAACAAATCCCCTAACCGGAATCGACAAGTGTTCTCGCAATAAACTCGAGTTTACAAGGAGCGAGCGCTCTTCGGCTGGAACTCGGTTGAAAAACGCTCGCGAGCAGAGCTCTCTTTCTCCCCGTTCTCGAGACAAAGATAACGCAATTACACATTGTGTACACTCGCCCGTGGCGTCCGGCTCCGCCGCGATCGATTTGAAATCCAAGGCGGGCGCGCGCCCTTCCAGCCCCCTCTCCCTCCCTTCGGCAAGCTCGCTCGGCTCGTGGTGCGCAAGTCGGCGGCAGTCGGTGGCACCGCTCCGTCGCAGCCGGACGCGTCTCGCGCGCGCTTCCTCTTCTCGCAGCAGCATCCACTCCTTCTCGCAGCGGCGCTTCTTCCTCCGCGGGGATATGCTCTAGAGAGCGGAGGCCTGCTCCTGCTGGGACGTACGCGCCAAAGAGAGAGAGAGAGAGAGAGAGAGCTAGAGGAAGGAGGAGGCTTCTGCCGCAGTGTGACGCGGCCGCTCGTAACATGAGCGCTCATTGAGAGGCGACTGTCACGCCCAGGTAAAGCCCGACACGCGAGTACCTGCCTCTTAGCGGCCGCGATTATTAATGCCTTTCCTTTGTTGCCTACGCGTTCGGTGCGATCCCGCTGCGTGCCTGCTGTTATCGTTCGCCGGGGGCAGGGGGGGGGGGGGGGGGGGGGG
>UCOM01000548.1:0-73939 GCA_900474385.1 Ormyrus pomaceus | reverse complement strand
CGTTTCGTAGTTTTCAGGGTCTAGGTATTGATTTAGCTTGAGGTGGTTATTCCAAGTACCATCATCTAAAGAACTACGAAGCACGCCACTTGGACATCATAATCGGCGACCTGGTACTTGAAGATAACCACCTTAAAGTTAATCAACATCGAGACTCCGAAAACTCCGGAGCACACCACCTGGATATTTATTTCATAGAATTTTAAAAAATTATTGAAACTTAAAGGGAAGTTCTACTGATATTAACCGTAGAATTCATGCGGTTTCGTATATAAAATTCTAGATAGAATTTCTGCATGAAATCCAGCTAAAATGTCAAAATATAGCTAGATTCTAGCGATATTATTGTAAACTTTCTACCAGGTTAAAGCTGGGTTTAAAAACGCGAAAAGTATCACGACTGAAAAACGATATTCCACATTGAATAATAATACAATTGTAATTTTACGCATAATGTTTTAAGGAAGTTGAACATTTCTTTGTTTTTAAGAGAATTCCTAATTCCTTATTAATTTTCTAATTAAATTATTAATTAAAAAAAAAGAAAAAGGAGCTCTTAAACTAATATATTTGTTTCAAATTAAAAAGGAATCACGAAACGGGCATCAATAAAATAAAAAGTTTCAAACAAACACTTAATTTTATTCTTTTACGACAATGCGCCTGAGGTAAACAAAGCCTAACTTTTTATCTTTAAAACAACTGTCATCTGCCGAATGTATATATAACATCACAGAGAACTTTAATACTATAGCTTAAAAAATTAACATCGACTCTTAGCAGCTAATCACTTAGAGTTACTTAACAATAATATACCCGAAAAGGGTTAACAGTATCGCGCTTTTTAAACATCGAATTTCGGGTGAACCGTGACGTCGCACTCCTCGTCCGGGAGTCGCTGGCAGGTTGGTGCGGGCGGCACCTCGCAGACGCACTTGATGCACACCGAGTCGTAGTTGGTTGCCTGATTCAGTTCGTCGCCGATGTGCATTTTCATGTTGCCGAACTTGCACTTCATATCATCTAAAATTGTTAACCCATAGATATAGAAAATCTTTTCAACGATAAAGAAAATATCATAATTCATTTACGCGAAGGGACCCTTACCATTATCTTCTTTTGAGTCAGATTTGTCGGATTTCTCCTCCGACGATTTTTCGTTTGCTCCGTGGATGACGGTGTCGTTGTTATTTTCTAAAAAAAATAGGTGTTAACGTTTATTGCTCTTCCTCATTAATATTTTTTGGACTTTAGCAATTCTGAAAATTTTAATACTTACGACATCTGTACTGGTAGCTGCAGCTGGTTCTTGGCGGCTGGCTGCTGTAAAATACTGGGACGCAATTCTCCCGAAGCTCCAAGCCACGGCGCAGCTCGGTTCCACACTTTATTTTTTTACAGAATGGTTCGACGTTTTCACCTGCAATGAGACCGTTTTTTTTTTTTTTTTTTTATAAAACCGTTTAAAATATTTTGATTTCATGTAGGTTTAAAAAAAAAGACAATTTACCTTTGTAGCCTTCTGCACATCGACAGGACAGTTCAGGTTCTCCACTGGGGTAGAATAACTCTCCGTCTCTGTATGTTTTACCTTCAACCTCGCATTTTACGGTTTCTTCGCCGGTAGCTGCAATGCAATGTTTTTTTTTATTAATATACGACAATGCAAGGTGTAACAATCGGCAATTTACTAATTTATTCACGAAACTTACGGCACACTTCTTCTCCACCGCAGCAGGAGTCCGGAGCGTGTTTGAAGTAGCAGCCTTCCTTTATATTCATAATATTAAAGCAGTCTACAGCTGCGCAAGTGAACGCGGCTCTAAAACGTAATATTAAAAATTTAAACTGAATTTCAAACAAAAAATTAATTTATAAAATATAATATATACAAATATTAAAAACGAGCAATTAATTGTTCAAATGATTAAAGAAGAATCGTTTGCAACGTTGAGTCTAGTTTTAGCATGCAGAAGCTCCATTTTTATGACTTACACGTCACGGTAGCCTTTGCCACAAGTACAGCCGATGTCGCACGGATTGGAACGATCCTCGTCCTTCAGCTGTTCCCCAACCGCATATTCACGGCCATTGACGTAGCACTTGTCGGCCGATCTTCCGTTCAAGTGAGAGCAGTCGTACCTTACGGGGCAGCAGTCACCTTCCTTTTCATAAATCGGCTTGCAGTTCAGGTCCTCGTAGTACCTCACCGGTCCCTTGCATTTCGTCTTGTCGCAATCTGAAGTGCAACGTTTAACTGGGTGTAAATTTTTCGTTTAATTGATTGGGAATTTCCCAATTGCGTTTGTGGCACATTGTGATCCGTGAATGAGTTCTCATTTCAAGTTACGTAAGCAAAGCGAATCAATATCCACTCGAAAGAATAAGCAATTTAATTGATTTAGCTTTATTCATTAACTTCATTTGTATTGACAAAGTCAGCGTTTAATTGGGTGTCGTTATTGCGCGAGCGTGCAATAAAAAGATTTTCTATCGGCCGGTCTAACAGTCAAATGATTAAAGAACGTTGTCGTTTTATTTTTGTTTCCTTGTAATATTAATATTTATTATCTTAAATTTAATTGAAAATATTTTGAAACAAAGCCAGGTAAAAAATGATCAAGAAAATAAGCACACTTTCTCAAAGTTTATTATTTATTGAAATACCTTTTTCCTCAAGCTATAGCAATAACATTCATAAAACTATATAACTCTCAGTCCAATTAAACATTTTCAATCGTGCCGGTAAACATCCGCGCCGGATTAAAGTCTTAAATAAAAAAGCAGCGCAAAGTATGCCGTTGCGCACAAACATTCATCCAGAACAGTTCACGTCACCAAAACAAATGTACTTAAACGCCGGTGTAAAGAATCGTTCACCTTCTGCAGCCGCGAGGGCGACGACGAGGAGCAGCGAGAGCAGCAGGCGGAATTGCGTTGCGCACATGATCGACGTGGGAGAGAGACACTTTACGATTGTTCCGGCTCGCGGTGCCGCTCGCTTTTATAGAGGGGACCGCGGAGGAGTCGCCGGCGAACGGGGAAGGGGCCGCGGGATTTCGCGCGCCGACGATTTTGCTATTGGCTTCTAATGAAGGCGTGCCTCGGCCCGACCGAGTGGACTGTTTGTGGTGTTGTATTTAGTTTTTAAATGGGGTAAATATAGTCGTGCGGTTTGCACGGGCGGAAAAGCTAAGGATTTCGGTTAAATAAACAGATAAATACGGAACTGCTGAAGTGAAAAAAAAACATTTAGTCAATTAAATAGGTTTTCACAAATAATTTTTAAGTTTCCGTGCATTAATAGCCCAATTATGCTGTCGAGTCTTAAAGAATAACCACAAATACTTAATGTGTTTACAGTTGACACGTTCAATTTTAAAAGTACATAATTGCACGTTCGTAAAATTTAATCTTTAAAAATGTGAAAAAAAAATGAAATAGATGGAATGTATTTATTTTTTTTAACAATAATCTCCAAAAGTGCACAAAATTGATTACTCATTAAAATTACTCAATACTATTTACAAAACAATTTTAACAGATTAGAAATGAATACCTTTTTATAACAATGTACTAATCGTTGCCGAACATTAAGTATCAAATGCATATGTATTATTTGTGATTTCATAATTAAATTTAGTAAACATAATTAAGTAAACACTCATTTACTTACGTTTACATAAGGTATCGTCAATGCTCTGAGGGTTCTAAAATCATCATCTTCCTTTGATAATTATACGGATAGACAAGTGTCTTAATCGCTTCGGCTCTTCCCCCATGCATTTGTATTGTTGCAGCAGGTTCATTGCGTTCAGGCTTAACCATGAAACACAAATCCATCATCTACGATTCGATAATGTTATCTTATATAGTATATTTTACTCATCTGCTGCCTTTTATCAAGTTGATATTCTCCTCATTCGTCGAATCGATCGCCGATTCGAATCCTGGTACTTTGGATTCTGGTATACTGAGACGTGTATTCAAATTTCTAAAGTATAAAGGACTATTAAATTAATAAAACTTAAGTTTTAACCTATCCATCATGCTTGATATTTTGCAATCCTTCAAGAAGAATGTTTACATTTTTAAAATTTATTTTTCTGACTTACAAAACAAGTTAAAATTTATCTTTGCTCAAAATTTATACGTATAAAATTTATTGATATATGTAAAAAATATCCTAATAATAGAATTTAATTAAACTAAAACATTTAACTGCTTTCTTGCATTAAATTTATGTTAAATGTCACTATCTGGAACTCCAATATAAAAAACGGATTATGTTTGAATAATGATACGGATTTCTCTTTAGTTAGTTAAATTTGCCACAAAAATATAATGTCAAGGAATTACTTAATGTATTGTACACGATAAATATCACGTAAGATTTTCTTTATCTCTAGTTTTTGCATTATTTATTTGCAGAATTCTTTGAAATATATTATACAATTTTTTTTCAATCAAGAAATTTTCTTAAAATTACAATCTAACTTTATTAATCGTTGATTATTTGATTAAACTTTGTGAATTAAATTTATAGCCATTAGTCAGATTTTAAAAAAACTTTACGGCCCTCAATTTTAATAAACAGGACAAATTTTATAGCTACATCGTGAACAGAGATTCGCTTGCTTAAGCAGTTTAAATATCTTCAAATGATTTTTAACAAAACGTTCTCAAAATAATTTGTAGCTTACTAAGCTTTACATTGACAGAAAAAGAATATATTGATATAAAACATAAAAACTACCAAGCAGCAACGTGACGCGAATCTATCAAGAAAAGTCTTAATCTAAATCGCAACATCAAAACCGCTTGTATATGCAAATATATTCATTGTTTCGTCTTCAGATACCAATAAATTTTATTTGATTCAGATCTAAATAGATTTTAATATAAATGTTTAATATAAAGCTTAATATTTTTTATAAACTGTTTTTGAATTATCAAATTAAAAGCTATTGAAAAATAAATATGCGACTATTATTCTTTTCTCCGCGAAACTGTAATGATCGGTAATAAAATTTTATTGCTTGATTCATTTGTTAAATTGACGGAATTGTCTAATAGGTCTACCAATTACCTATAATTAATACGAAAATACAGCCAGCGCAACGCTCATTGTAACTCCCGCTGCATTCTAATCAGTTTCCCGTATAAGAGTTTACTGAGGAAAATTTATAATTGTTCGCGCATTTTTAATATCGCGCAAATTTAAAAAACTTGAAACTTTATCTTCTTAAAAATCTACATTTTTACAGGGATTATCTCTCCTCGAGCCATTGAAAGCCTGGCACGCAAAAATCCAAAGGAGAATCCCAGAATTCAATTAGAAGTCTGTTACAACAACAGGAACTCGAGATTTGCGTGTGCAAACAGCGCTCGCGGGATGAAGGCTTCTCAGCCGCGTCGACGGTCAGGTTCGCGTTTTCCTGCGGCGCGGCGACTCGTCACGGCGCACGTCTCTCTCTCTCTCTCTCTCTCCCGGCCGCCAGTTTAGATTTAATCTGCGGAACGTGTTTTCATCGCGCTCTCGAGTGTACATTAGGATGGAAGTCGAGCCGCTCTCGAGCCGTCCGTGACCCGTCCTTTTTTTCCCTAGTTTCCGAGCTCAACGAGAAGATAATGTTTGCTCTTGCTCCTTGGGACGTGAGTCAGAGCCGCGATAACACTTTGTAACAGGTCTGAGTTGTTCGCGAGCTTGAATTGCTCGAGAGATTAGGCGGGAAGTCGACACGTGATTATGCGGGGATCGATATATGGGCTATTTGTTTCCTTATGAATTTTCATTAGGGAATCAGGCATTTTAATCGGACGGTTTTTCTATACTTTGTCGAGGAAGATTATTCAGATATTTTTATAAAAGAGCTTGCTGTTTTAATTGGCGGGGCACTTTGACCACTTTGTTTAAGATTGACATTCAAATAAGTAAAAATTTCGAAAATACAACGCTGCATTTAATTTTAAATAGAGCAGTAGATTTTTTTTTAATTTCTCATACGAATATCTTGTTTATCAGGTTTTCTTTTTCAAAGAGTAGGTACGGGTATATCAATTATGTGGGTTTATTAAATAACTATGATAAAGTACATTTCATCAAGGCAGTTTTAGTAAATTAAAAAAAAAAAAATTATCGTAAGAAACTAAAATCATTGTATTCTTTATTATTAGCCAATATTTTATTCAGTATTACGTAAATGCACATGACACCATCAAGGTGTTACAAAAAAGCTGACAGAAATGCAACGAAGTGTAAACCACTTTATATACCGTTCGGATTTAATTTAGTTGGATGTTTGAAGGTTCTGAAAACCAAATAATTATTTCATAATAGTGGAAATTAGTTGAATATCAGAATGTAAGCAAGCCCCCTAATTATGCATATTAAAAAGTGTCTTTAAAAATAATTGTGATTATACGAAAGGAATCACACCGACGTTTGAATAGTGATCGCATTCGCGCTATTTTAACCGTAAGCAAACAAACTGATGGTCTTAATTAAAAATCATGATGTTTTCCTTAACGTAAACAACGCGATAATAAAGAAGCTTTTTCAGAATTATGTAAATGGTAACTACATTATCTATTTACATAAAGTTTCCATTGAATGGGACTTCCCAAATAAAAGCTACTTTTGCGATCATCGCGTTAATTTTAGAACGGACAATGATTCCTTTGAATTGTGCGAAGCCTGATTTTTCCACCGAAAAGGACGTATCGCCGCAGGATTTTTTAATTTCCCTATTCACTCTTATATAAGCTCGCTTATACGAGCTTGACTTTATGACCTGAGAGCGTAATTATTCAAGTTCACCGATGTAATTATGATATATCAAAGAAATTTATGTTTAAGTAAGAAATTATATTCTCGACGTTTGTAACGTGTTTCCTGTGTCACGTTTTCTCCTTTTTTGATTTGTTATTCTCATCAGGATTATTAGCTTCTGTGAGTAAACACAGCATAATTACCGTCAGATTTACTATTTTTAAGTTTAAATCTAAAATAACCGTTTAAGAAAAAACAGCCCACTTTTTAAAAGCATTTCTTTTTGTAGATTGTGATTTATCAAGAGAGCAAACATCAGGGTGAAATCCTTCAAAGTAGGATAAACTGTAATTCGAGACCAGCCAATATTTGACAGGTGTAGGTATAATTCGGTTGGATATCCAAGGCTGTCACCGTGAGCGCCGCACACCATGCAAGTCCTTCACCTTGACACACATTTAAATAGTTTCGCCGAATTTGAAACCGGCCACGTGGGCCAGCATGTAATTCGAATATCGTCGTTTATCAAAACGAGTTAATTTATACGCGATTTCGCGAGCTTTTCGCATTTTTTAAAGGATTATACAAACAAAAATATATCTATTTTATGAAAAATGTGATTGGATGGTTGATATTTTTTATATTTGAAGCTGAAGTTATAATAAATTTAGTAAATTATAAATTTATTAGAATCATGAAAAATGTTCTGAATGATCCCGATTCTGAATCAATTAATTATGTATAATAAAATTAATTATGTATAATAATTAAATTGCATACAAAAAATGTGTCACCAAATTTTTTTTTTTATTATACAAGTTTCATAAATTTTTCTGCACACAATCATGTTAAATAAATTGGAATTTTAGGAAAATATGTTTATTTTCGTTAATATTTATTTAATTATTTATTTTCACAGCTAAATAAACTTACAAGAGCATTCTTCTTTTTGTGACTTCGTCACAGTTTGTAAATTTTTCCCGCGTTTATATGAAGTCGCGAGGAGGACCCTGTATCCAAAATAAAAATAAACTACATTTATTTATTTAATTACGTTGCATTGATTATACAATTGTTTATGTAAATTTTAAATTTTATTTATTAAAATTATTACTCTGTATTAAATACCAATCCATGATAAATGTTCTTTATAATTCATTTTGGACGATCTAAATTGTCACGGGACGGTCCAAAAGACGGTCGCATGACCACGAAAAAAGTCTTTTACATAATCGCTGGATGCATTTGTAAATCATCCCTTGATTTTTGGATTAGATGCAATAAGCACTTAGCAGCTGCAGCTAGTATATATGCTGAACAAATTAAATTTGTTATGCGTAATATATGTACGTAGAATATAGTTCATTTTTCTACATGACGTTTTTTATTGTAATAAATCATATGTTTTCAAAAAATCGCGCTGTTTTCTTTTCTTACATTAGCTCTTTAATTGCTATCTGAGTTAGGTATTGAAGTGAAATTTGTTTTTAATTTTTCTCTCATTAGCAAAAATACAAAAAAGTGGGAGGTCTATGGCAAGAAATTAAATTTTGAAAAAAAAAAATTAAGGGACGCTTTCGCGTCCCTTAATTTAGTTTCCTACATTATTTACATACGAAACTTACGAATTTACTGGCACGTAGTAAACCCACAATGCAACAATATTTCTGTTACCAACCTAAGGTAACAAAAGTGGCCATTTAAACTCCCCCACTTTCCCCACCACATCCCACAGCACAGTGTACATAACTCTACTCTCGAACATGGCGTCTACAACTGGCTGTGCTTTTTACCGAGCTACGTAGCCAAGTAATCCGCTCAATTCCAGCATCCATAGTAATTCAAGTCGATTATTTTCTGTATGATGCATTTGCCGACAGTTTACAGCAACTCATTTCTCGCCCTAGCCAACCGCATCTGTGAACTTTTCTCCGTGCCTGGTTTCCGTGCTTCTGCCATCATCGTTCCCCTGTCAAGCTCACCCTGAAAAAGGACGAGAAGTATAGCGTCCTAATTTCGGTCTGTTATAAAAGAAAAACCTGACCATCTGAGCATTCAGTGTCTTCTCCACAACCAAAGCCGACGTCACGCTTCAGTCTACGATCGGATCGAAAGGTTTGCATGCTCAGTCGCCGATTTCGTTGATGCAGTTTCAGTTTTGTGCAAGAAGGTGAGAAAGCTGTAGTCAGTGCGATTGAACGTTATCTGTGAGTTTTAATGGGAAAACGAAGTATGAAGAAAAAAGGAATATAATGTGAATTGAATAGTACTTGAAATGTGTGGATTTTTGCAGATGGCAATTAGAAACCTTTACTAATACCTACATTCGTATTTTATGTAAATAATTCATTGATTGTCACTGAATGGGCAATTTATATATATATATATTTCGAATAATGAAATGTTAATTATTACTCCTTTTTGTTTACGTTTCATTAAAAACTTGAAGATAAATATGTATGGTTTACAATACTCAGATTACAAAAGATGTATATTAGTCAAGTGTTCCTAAAACTTAGCTTTTTTACCTTTGATAAAAAAAAAAGAATAAATATTTAGCTTCTTATAAGAAGGTTAGGCTAAATATAATTTAAAAAAAAAAAATTATAAGAAGGTTATGTTTATTCAATTTTTTTTTAAATTTGTTTGGGCCTTTTGTTCAACAACTTAACCCCATAACTAAGTAGTATATTAATATCCATATAAGAATTTATATCATATATTTTATTCTACGTTTATTAATTACCAATATTTTCATTTACAGACGAGTATCGACACCTATAAAGTTATTGTATAAGTACTGAATTGCTACAAAGATTATCTTTAAACTGTTGTGTTAGTTTATAACAGCATATTAATTATGCAACAAGTAATAGAGAAGTTTATAAAAATGAATTCTATGTGACATAAAATATTTAAGCATGCGTGAATACACTCTACAATCTTGATAGTGTTTAAAAAGAAGACATTTAATTTCTGCAATTATTAAAATTTGTAAGAGTGCAAAACAGAAAAAGACTAATAAAAAACTGTTTTAAAAACTCTTACATATACACAATGGCAGAAACACAACGTATTACTACATATGGAAGATATCCATCTTGTGCTTACAGTTCTCGTTTAGAAGAAAGGAGATCAAGAAGGTAAAATGAAGTTCTTTTAATTAAAATAATAATTTTATTTTAATGATTTCGTTTTAGTATATTTAAATCATTGATAATTTTAAATTTGCAGGCTTGCCAGTAGACTTGAAAGGAATAGGAAATCTGATAAGCCTGATGATCTTGTCTGCTATGAATCAAGCGATGATGAAGAAGAGTCTGTTATGGCTGGAAAACAATTTTTAAAAACCTCATTTAGTTTTGTGGACTATGTTCGTTCTCGAGAAACTAACACAAGAGAAATTCGAAAGATCAAACAAGAATTTGGATCACGTCATATACTAAGCCATGATCTTTTGAAAGAACATTCTGTTAGTTTAAATAATATGAACAAAGTTTATTGCTCACAATGGCTTAGTGACAGACAAGTTGTTTTTGGCACTAAATGCAATAAATTAATGGTATATGATGTTGCTACTCAAAAGTTGGATCAAATCCCACTACTTCATGGGAGACAGAATTCTTCAAGTGGAATGAATAATGCTGCAGAGCAGCAATGTGGTATTCATTCTGTGCAAATTAATCCTTCTAGGTAAATATTTATGAAATTTATTTAGTTATTTCTTTCAATAAATAAATAAATAATTTATTTTAAATATCTTAAAATAATAATCAATGGCAGACAAATAACTTTATGGTTTTGCAGAACATTATTGGCAACTGGAGGAAGGAATAGTACTGAAATTGCAATTTATAGACTACCTACGCTAGATCCTGTTTGTGTTGGCGAGCAAGGACACAGGGATTGGGTATATGACATGTGTTGGTTAGATGACCAGTTTTTGGTTTCAGGTTCAAATGACACAAAAATGGCTCTTTGGCAAATTGATAATGATTTATCCGAAGCGCCTAATAAAGCAGAAATACCTTCACATAGGTATACAGAATTTAAAAGTTTTTTATATAGCATTTAGGTTTAATTTAATATTAATTGGATTTAATGATATTTTATAGATTAATACAACCAGTTTGCGTAAAAGAATGTCGATCGGCTCAAAAAGTACGATCTTTACTATTTAATTCAGCTTATAAAGAAATAGCTGTATTATCTTTAAACAGTTTTATACATATATGGTCTGCTGAAACATTCAAACAGAAAATCTCTCGAAAGTTACCCGCTTCCCAAGATAACGTTTGCTTAGCTGTTCACGATGCTGGGTTGTATGCAGCTGGTTGCCGATCATACACCTTGCTATTAGACGCAAGAACTCTGCAGCCAATTAAAAAAGTTCCATCAAAGTAAAAATACATTCTATTATTTTGCTCATATTTCTATATGATAACAATTTTATTAATATTTTCACTTTAAAATTTAGAAACGGAGGGTGCGGCATTCGATCAGCCAGTTTTCAAGGCTCAATATTAACGATTGGAACAGGATTCGGGATGCTTATGTTCTATGACATAAGAGCTCAAAAATATTTGGAATCTTGTATCAATTCGAATCGAACTGTTACATTAAAAGCTTCCAAAGGCTATGTGGTAAGAATGATTACGTTTCATTATCAAATAAACTGTGCAAAATCATCAAAATATTAATGTTTATTTTTCTTCTAGTTCCCTGATGAGGATTACATAGATGGATTCCAGAACGTCAAGTACACACCGGCCATTTATACGCATTGTTACGACGCATCGAGCACACGACTCTTCTGTGCCGGTGGTCCACTTCCACCAAATCTTTATGGAAATTATGCAGGTTTATGGCAATGAGTTATCATGATCATTCAATATATATAATTTTAACTTTAGCACTCTTAATGATCACATTTTATGACGTGCATTTAAGCGGCGTTACGTTTGTATGCATAAAATTGAGGTTATTTGAGGACTATAGAAAAATCTTAGGCACAAATTGTACGTTTTAGTTTATTTAAGTACAATAAGCCTATTATGTAAAGATAGAATAATTTTTTTAAAGATTTAGTTTATAAAAATTATAGGCAAGGTACTGAAAACTACACGTTCATTTACATGTTCTATGTTATCGACTGGCCATGTATTTGTTGTATGATATCAAATTATTCTTGACTTATGTAAAAATAAGACAAGTTATTTTGAAATCGAAAATTTACTCATTATATTAGTGAAACAATAACATTTTTTTGAAATACATTTTGCATTAGTAATGTGACTAAATTGTCATATTTGATCTCATCAGAACTTTTGTGAAAGAATTTTATTTTTTTTAATAAAATTGCAGGAGCTTCTTAAATTATAAGCACCAAATTCTAGAGAAAATTGGTGCTTTTAAAACTTAAAATATCTCCATAATTAAAAGTCTTAGTCTATCGAACAAAAATTTTTAAAAAGTGTATAGCAAGAGTATTTAATTTGAGGCTAGTTCGATTTAAAAATGCGTATTGACTCCAAAGTTGGTTAAACGCCGAGACACGTCTTCTTTTTTTGGCTAAGGAATGACCTGCAATTTTACCAAGATCCATGATCCGGTGGGTTGAGACTCCCCTTGTAAGTTTACATACTTTGTATAAATTTTTTCTATTTACACAAACTTTAAAAAGACAAAATGTACAGTAAAATAATTTAAAAGTATTTTTCAAGCTTAGAGTTACTATAAGGTACAATTAATACGTTTTTCTAATTATTTAGCAGTAGTAGAAATATTGCAATATGTAATTCAAAATTTTTGCAAACATGATAACTACTGAACCCCAGTATAAAGTTAGTTAAATGAATGCTGCCTATTCTTTAATTGCATAATAAGCATATTAATTACATTTTGTAATGTAAATGATTGTCATTCAATAATTGAAAATTCATTTTTAAAAATGCATGAGCATCACAATAATGTATAATTTTAGTGTCTCCATTGTCAAACCAAGTATTTACTAAAGGACTTGAAAATTTACTTGTAATTTTTGATAATGAGTTTGGCAAGAATAAATCATATTAAATTATGATCTACAAAATAAAATAACTTTGGATTTTTTCCAAGTCCAAATTAATTTGGTAAATTTGATTGATTTGACAAGATAAGTGGAATGTAAACTGTGATTCTGTAAATGCGTTTGGTAGAGTGCAATTGAATTAATAAGTTTATTGTAAATTTAGAGATAATGTAAGACAAATGGTAATTTACCTTAGTAACAATCCATTTTATCCGTCTATCACACTTCCAAGATTAGGAAGAAGATGCAAAATAAAATATTTTGATCTGCATAGTCATTAATGACATTAAGATTCTTTGTTTAAACTCCAAGCAGACAAAACTAATTCATTAAAATGATCTAACTGTAAGGGCTTATTTGTTAAAACTCAAGTAGTATTTAAGTATTTACATTAGTTGTTTGTTACAAGAAGGAACGTCTTTTCTTATTGTAACTTTTTCATTTGTCTTCATTTAGCTTGAAGAATTTGTTGTCTTTCTACACTTTTGTTTATTTATATGCATTACAACTACAAAAGGAGGGAATGGATTTATGTTTAATTTATATGTTTGGGACAAACATTTTTGCTATTTATTTATCTTGAAATTGAAAATTTTTTGTTACATAGTAGGTAAGCAATTGGATTTTTGAAATTTTTAATTAATTATAATTATCAGGATTATTGATAATTATAATTTCATTTACTTTTTTGCTGGTAAAATTTGCTACATGAAATACATAATAAATGTAGTAAAATGTAACTCCATTCTGATCCATATATATGATGATTATATATACTATTTTTACGATTTATCATTAATCAATATATTTTAATTGCTAGCAAAATTTGTGTTTTATTAAGATTGTAAAACCGATTAATATAATGTAACGTTATAAATAATCTTCTAAATGCGCAAACGGTGACAGCTATTGTTCCTATTATTTCTATTATTGAAAAAGTTAATCGCTTTATGGTTTTTTCACAAATAAATGAATTTTATACTAGGCGATCCCCAGAATATAATTTCAACCTTGAAAATTGTTTTTAAAAAGAATTTTAATACCAATGCAGCACCCATAATAAATTTTTTAAATCAATAAGCGAAAACACTATTAGCTGCATTGACTTACATTAGAAAATTGGAATAAAATGTCAATATACCAACTTAATGAGCGAAAGTCTTTCAATGCTATTTTTAAAATAATTAAGACTTTCCAGTACATGAAATTTATCATGCTCTGCCTAAACTATATCTTAAAAAAAATAAAAACAATAATACCGTACCGCGCAAGGTATTGTGAAATTTATGTAGTTTTAAGAAATATCAATATAAGACAATTACAATTTAGTTCTCAAATAAACGAACCGCGTATTTGTAAAACAAGCAGTAGTTCATTAGTACATTTCTGTGATTCTATTTAATCACTTATTCTCTATTGCCAAAATATGAACAATAAATCTTTATTTCGGAATTCTTGTCTTAGCTTTACTTTGAAAAAAGAAAGAAAAATTCATGTAAAAACTTAGAAATACTTATAATTGATAATTTATTCATGAATTAAAAATTAGGTAACTAATCTAAAATTGGAAATGTACTTTGTATTTTAAAATTATTTATACTTATGAATCTCAGTAATACAAATACGTATAAGAGCCGTTCGGTAGAAAAGAAAATCTTGAAAAAACTGAAAATTAATCAACATGCATTTAAGATGGTTTATATGAATGTCACGATATACGCATTCAATGAACAGCAATTTAAAAAAACAAACAAAAATTCACGATTGAAATGAAAAACTCTTCATAAATCGTCGAATTAACAACTGGGACTGCGAATTGACCTGGTAATATGTTCGTATGATAGCTGAACAAAAAACAATTAAGACTGGTATTTTAAAATAAATAAATGGTTGAAAACGAATGTTGCACGAAAGAATGCGAAAGTGACACAAATGTGACGTGAACTGACTGAAAAATAATAATACAATATTTCTCAACATAGAAGAGAGTCAGAAAGAAAAGAGAATGTCCATCGATTGAACCCGCCTAACTCGAAAAAAAAGACACTTTAGTTAATCTAAGAATGTTATTTGTTCGTGGGCATTCTCTTTTAGAGAAGCGAAAGAAGCGAATGCGATATGTGCGGTAACGGTGAATTTGATTTGCAGTGAAAATTCTATGTGTTTATTAAACTGTCCTCGTTTGTGACGCGTGTTATTGTATCTTGACGGAAATCATCCGCAATTTTCGGACAGCGATTCAAATGCGTAGACTAATGATAATTATACCCGCGACAAACCGCGACGCCGTGCGCTGGCGAAAATTGTGTAAATAAATTGAAAAAAATATCAATGTGTAAATAAATTGAATTTGCGATTTTTATGTTATTTCATACTCTTCATTACTGTCCTTTATTAATTCAGTAAGCAATTTTAACATGAATAAAGTAAATTTACCATTTAATTATTTTTCTTGTGAAAGCTATACTTATACATTTCCGTTTTAAATCAAAGGTGAAATTCAATTAAAAGTCCATTTCTTTTAATATCTTTTATTATAAATAATTTATTCCTTGGTGCTACATTCTAATATATTATGTTACATCGAAATTCCTTCCTTAAAACTAAATATGTATATTTATATCATGTAAAGAGTGTACTTATTGATTTCTTGTACAAAAAACGGTCGAAACCACTCGGATATGCAGATGTCGATAATGAATCTTCGCAGACGAAAACATGCTGTTGCGCTCTTACTCGCAGCTACAGTCATTCGCTCGCCTTACAAAATTAAATGATATGTATCTGCGGGTACATTTGGATCTAAATCATTTACGATTGCATAATTAGATAAAATACGAGCGATGCCTTGACATTCACAATTCTATCTTCCACTTCTATTATTCAAGGTATGCACGATCGAATATGTACTTTAATTGATCCTTGAATGTTGATCCACTACGATTAGCCTTTGCAGGTTTCTGAAAAAATATGCGCCTTCAATCGGTAAGGCATTTTTTTCCGCTTCGGTTTGTGTCCGGGATAATATTTTTAATGTACGATCGCCTTTAATTCAATTCCGCTCTTTCGCGCAAATATTCACAGCTATTTGGATGAGTACTTTTAATTGCCTCTTTCCATCCATTGTTTTGTACGATATGTGATGAAAGAACTAGCGATACTTATTTTTATACAAAGTTAAAATTGTACATGCCTTTCAAGGTGTAAATACCTGTGTATTTTAAATCGAAATCGATACGTTTAGATAGTATGTTTATGAAATTTTTAAAATACTGAACTACTTATTGAAACGCTAAGTCTCATGCAAGTTCACCATTGGATGTACGTTATAAAAAATACAGTTTAAAATTGGTCTTGAATTAGCAATATTTGACTTTCCTCGAGGTTAATATGTCGTATAAATATTAAATTTTTCGAAAATAAATACAATTATTTCTCCCTATTCGCGAATTTCAATAAAAAAAAAAACGCAAAGAATACACACCGTTCGATAATCCATTAGATAAGATTCCGATAGTTTCAAATAAATAAATATCAAGTTCTCCTGCACGGGTGAGTTCATACACGATAATCGATTGCCGCGTACAAAGTCAAGTTCTCTAGGAGAATCGATGCAGGAGCATTTCCAGTTGGAAATAATTCATGGAACCGTCATCTTTCCACCTCGATATGTCAGCATCGCGGGCTGAAAAAAAAATATCTTTTTTTTCTGACTCGTCGAAGTTTACAAAGACGCGTAAGAGCTTTCGATAGCTTTTAAATTCGGTTACGGCCAGCTCCTGCGCGCGTATAGTTTTTAACTTTGTTATCGGTCGCTCGAATTCCGGATAAAAAACTTTTGTCCCGGGAGATTGGCGAACTTGCACTTTATGAGTTTCGGCCAATTTGAGATAGTTTATTTAGTTAGTATATATGGAATAGCACTGTTTCGTTATGAGAGAAGAGAAAAAGTTTATCTACGTTGGTCTACAATGATTTTGCTATTGTGGTGTTTCGCGCGTCCGCAAGTGTCTTTTAAAAGACTGAGTGAATTATTTAATTCCTTTTGACGTTTCTTACATGTAGTACCGTGATTGGAGAAGTTTGTTTTTCGTCCGAGCAGTCAAATGTTCTTCTTGCAAAGTTTTAGTTTTGCAATACTGTATAACAGCTTAAGATTGCTCTTTTCCAAATTGACTTTGATTAAGCCGTTATCCTAGTTATTCTTAACATTAAGAAAAATGACGCGCAACGTAATCAATAAAAATTATTTCACAATAGTAAAATATTTAAAAAATCACGCTCTAGAAACCAAAAATCATATTTTTTTTTTCAATCTTGAATTTTGTTTCAGAAGCAATGTTTCTAAATAAACGTAAAAGCAAAGTTTTCACATCGGTCCGGAATCAACGCAAGATCACAAAGTCAGTTGTTGCTGCGGTATTGCACAGAAACGGTATACGACACACAAACAGAACAACCTAATCTCACTAAGACACAGCGACATCTCCATTGGCGCGTCACCCGTCGCGAAACCCGACGAATTCTCTAACGATCGAAAAAGAGCTCTTTAAGCGGCCGCTCCTAACGATAGACACCGAAACATTACGATACAATAAGAGTCAAACACTGCCTCTACGAATCGCTGGAAAGTAAGAAACACACTCCGGTACTCTGTACGCTATATACTCGAGGAGAATCACAGCTGGCCGGTCTCGAGGGCCTTGTTCACGTCCTGGACGAGGGCGCCGAGGGTCGGTCTCAGCTCCGAGTCCGCCCCGAACACCGCCTCGAGGAAGTCCGGGTGGCAGAGGAAGTCGAAGACCTGGTCGCAGCGGTCCTGCGACTTGTCCGTGAGGTGGGGCTTGATCAGACCGTGGACCGAGCTCCTGCAGCGCTCGAGGGATCGCGTCAGGTACGAGCGGTCGTAGCTGAACTCCAGCTCGTAGAACGACAGGACGGCCATGGCGGTCGAGCGCAGGGCTTTGCGGACCTCGTCCATTTGCGCCACGTCGCTCGGCCCCAGTTGCTGGTTGCGGTGGAGCAGGCCGATCTGGAAAATCAATTTCGTTCTTTTTTTCTTTTTTAGGTGAACGGTGGCTTAAATCAATAAATAACAAGGTTTTATACGTAAAAAAGTGCTTGTTTCTAAAAGTAATTTTGAAGATAAGGTTCATTAATCATAATAAGTTTAATAGGCAATAAAGTTGCTTAAACAGATTGCAATAAAACAATTCAGGAAAAATTTCCAAGCAAATTTGGAAAATAAAATCAAAAGAATATTCTTTAAAAGTAACAAGGTCTGAATAGATAATACAATAGGTAAGATAACTTTATTTTCTGAAAGATCTGGATTCTTAGCAGATCGGAAAGTACGTATTTATAGTCAGTAAACGGGCAAAAATAAAGTTTTATAGCAAGTTACGAGCGAAGATATGTGAGCATCAAATGCTTTTAACTCGCGAAGCTATCACGCGTGATGTAGTTCCCAAAGTTAGTAAAAAGCATCTCTAGATCATTTTACCCAAAGTAGGATCAGTTTGACTTGCTACTTTCGAAGAAAAAAGATAAGCATACATAAATCTTAAGTGGCCTTTAAAAGTTCTCGTACATATTTTTTGAAAATCCAGGTTTATAACGTAAAGAAGCTCCACTTTAGAATCCTTGTTTTTTCACGTAAAAACTTGTTCCAAAATTCGATTGTATGTTGTTTTTCAAATATTCAGCACTAATCGAATGATACTGACTTAAATTTATTAAACTTTAATTACGACTTCCTGTCTTATACCTGACTTTTAGAGATTATCGCGAAGTAGATTAACTTTATCGATCTCTTATTTTGCAAACGTCCATTTCAGTTACATCAATCAGTTTTTTAATCGAACCGACTTATTTAATTATTACGAATGTCAATACCAAACCAACGTCAAGTGACGAAAAGAAATGCTCTCCAAAAAGCCTCGAGTTTACCTTGATGGACAGTTTGACGATGTTCTTGAGCACCTTCTCGGGCTGCTTCTTGTCGAGGTGCTGGCTGTTCCTGGCGGCGCGCTCCATCAGCCTGTAGAGATTGTCGAGCAGCGACGTGGTCGCGTCGTCGATGAGCAGCGACCTGCCGGCGTTCGACGCCGCGAACCTGCCCAGCAGCTTCTTCTGGGCCCTGAGACCCAAGTCGCGGGCCCTGCTGCCGGAGCTCTGCGTCACTGCGCCGGCACCCGGACCCGCCGGGTACACTCCACCACCTGTAGCCGCCGACTGCATCACTGCGGAGAGAGAGAACAGGTTTTTTTGTTACTCGGTGGTTAGCGATTTGTACTAAAGCCTTACGGTAAGTCTTGCAGGATGATTTTTTGTTGCATTTAAAAAGAAACATTTTTCACTGATATTGTGTGGCCGTATTTAATGTTTGGAAAAGTATTTTCAAAATCTGACTTTGAATTTTAAAAGGTTAGGACACGTTTTACGTAGAAAAACAAATTGACTGCAATAAACAAATCCATCTACGAACTAATAGGTTAAAACAAATCCAGAAAATAAGTAGTCCTTATTATATAATTCACGCTATTTTTTTAAGATATTATATAGTAGTAGATTGTATTTATTTTATAGGAATAGACTGATAGTCCTATCAATTTCTATTTGTTTAATATTTAGTGCGATGCTTACAATATTGTAAAGGCAAAGTAAATGGTATTGATTGAAATGACCTTTCAAGCTTTTTTTTTAATTCACTTCACTTTGTTTTCTTTGCTTTATTCAATTATTATTACTTTACATGTGAAATCAATAATACTGAATAGGATTATTTAAATACAGAAATCGGATAAAAAAGATTTTCTAGAAATTGAGTTTAATTATTAATGCAAAAAGAGTAATCGAAGTAGACTTAAACCTATCATTTAGAATTTAATTGACTGAAAGCTTGTTCAAGAATTTTATTCAAGAATTTTTTGATTCTCGAAGTAAAAATTAAAAGGTAGTGATAAAAATAAATCAAAACGAAGCTGAATATGTACTTCTATTCGATAATCGGATAAATTTCAAATTCTCGAAAACTATTGACTATTAATTTCTACAATATACGTATAAAAATGAGGGTATCTCGTAAATTACATATAATTATTAACTCGTGAGATCATAAAAATATATATTTTTTTTAGAGTCAGTTTAAGAAGAAAAGCAATAAATTATTTTTAATAATAACCTTTTCTTTCTATAAATTTTCTCATACCACATGTATTTCTGTCACCTTCAAACTATTTATTTTCCTTGTTATAAGAACCATAAACCTTATTACACTACCATTATTTTTATGTTTTAAAAGAATTACCTAAAATTATGTTGCTTTTCAATTTATAGAACTAAAGAGATATGTAAGATAATTCGTATCTCGTTGTCTTTTTTATTGATTTATCGTGTATTGATTCACATCAATACATTAATCACATACATTATCAAAAAATTTTGTGAGTCATTAATATTATTATCAATAAAAAAGACACGTATACATTCGATTCTTTATAAGAAAAGAATCTTATTGCATATAGGTATATAGTCTTTCTTAACATTCTTGTTATCTTGTCATATATTATTAGTCATCCAATATTAATTAATTATTTTGTGATTAGTTTCAACGTCTATTGACTCTATTAGAAAACTTTATTAAAGAAAATTAAACTTGATTATCAAAGTAACGCACTGATTAAAGCATCTCATACACTCTATATTAATTTTATGTATAGCTCAGAAACTAGGAAAATTGGATGAGTAAAGTTGCTTTTAATGAATATTAAGTGTCTATCCAATATCAAATCCACCTTACATTAAAGCAGATGCAGCAACTTTTCAAACTATTCAGCTCTTCTTTTTAAACCACTAAATTTAAATTTCGAAAGCATAAACTGACTAAATAATTATTCATTCAACACCAGAAAGCTCTAAAAAAAAAGTAATGAAACGAAAATGAAAAATTATTACTCATAACGGTGACTCACCTCTCACCAGGCCGACCATCAACGCCTCTTTCCTCCTCAGAAATAGAAACTCAAATTTCTTCTACCTCTACTATCAGTACGTATATACAGTGATGTAACATTTAAACGTCACATACCGAAGTAGGTGCACGTACAAATCTTAAAGTAACGTAGATATGCAGCGGCAACAAAAGTAGACGCGAGCGTTGCGTGCATAAAACGCCGAGTGCAAATAATAAGTCGAGAGTAACCGAGAGACCGAGTGGTTCGTGTACAGCGTAAATGATAAGCGCCAGTGTGTGTATATATCGACTCACCATCAAACATTGGGCAGACCGCAGTTTCCTCCGGGCAGATAACGAAATCAGAAACTAAATAATGGTGCTACGCCGTCCAAAATTTAGGCTTAACTCAACTCAAGAAACTAAAAAAGAACATTGTAAAAATGGCTGATGAAATGAATCGTACATGGAAATAAAATATAAATTATAATAAACAATATACATGTGCAGGATGACAAAGTAAAAATTTTGAAGTACTCGTTACAATATTCTCTGCGCCTTCACTCGTCGCGACGATAATGATGCACATCACGGACGGGCGGAGCGTACCTCGCGTCTATGTTTAATGAAACTGTAACAGCGTTACACCGTAAGTGTTTCCCCGGAAAGAGCGATTGTTTCGAGAAACTTATTATTGAAATAGTCCAGCGAGGAAAGTATCTCGAAGCGTCGTATTAGCGAGGTCATTACCGAGAGGAGGTTAATATTTTTTTCTGTTTCCACCTCCTCCGGACACTCATTTATCTCTCTCTCTTTCAATCCGACTTCTCCCTCGGGCGCGAGTGTCAATCAACGTCTGAAGCATTGCTTTGTTGCTGGTAAAGAAAGGTAAACCGAGAGCGCTGCTGCTTTCCCCCGCAACGCATCCCGGCCAATTATTTTGGCAAATATGTATATACTCCTTTTTCGCGCAGAGAATATATATGTAAACGAGTCGCGTTCGAAATTTTGCGCAGCCTTGCGGTTATTGGTTTAGATGTATGAAATCTGCACCTGCGTAAATAAAGTCGGACGAGCAAACACCAGCGTGCAACATTTATTTTGAATATTCAAATATTAAAATACGCATTGCGCGTGGAACATTTACGAGGGTAGCAAATAATTCTGCGAAACTGGGATTAAGAACAATTGATTTTAGATTGAAGAAGCGGACAATTAATTTCTTTCGTTTAACGTATTTTCATAGCCTTTTCAAATTTTCGACCCGACTGCTTGCTCTAAAATACCTCTCGTAAAAGTCGTCTGGAGGCAATAAAGTTTTTACGGCATACTTGTACAATGGCTAATGTTATAGTTAAAAAAAAACAAACAAGACCGTATAGTATACTTCTATTCTTAAAAGCGAGCAATGCAGTCGAGGCATTTTTTTCACCAAACATTTTTTCATCGTTCTCTCCGAACGAAAAACGTCTGCCCAGTTTCGCAAAACTATATATCCGTTGCTTGCGAGAAGCGAAAAGGAAACTATGCAGTACGACGCGGGATGCTATACATCGCGTATGCCTTTGTCGTACCTTGATTGCAGTCGCTCACGGCTACGAGGTGGTAGAGCAGCCAGCTCTGCAGTTCCATTACCGCCGTGCCCCACGCCACCTGGAATCACAAGCGCCAGAAGTCGGTTAATGTTTATTAGAAAATCGACGAGGGTCGAGTTTATATTGCGCAATATCTGGGCCGCCCCCGAGGAGAGGGCGGCTTTTCAATGACGGAGGGCGGAGGGTACATCGACGTAATTGGCAGTTAGTTTATGTAATCTTACTCTGCGCGCACTGGATTAATCGAGTTTATGTTATTAAGTTTTAGGAATTTTGTTTAAAGTAATTTGAGTAATTTGAAGGCATATGTAACTGTTGCGCTGTTGTTCAATGTTTAATTTGCAATAAAATCTTTTTACTGATGATTCTACATTGAATTTATTATTGAAGATTTCACGTGTGATTAACTAATTATTCCGTGCCTTTTATATAGCTTCAACTAATTGGTTAGACGAGTTTTTTGATAACACATCTATTCAATCTATGTACGTTCGTGCAAGTTCGTATAAAGAAGTACACGATTAACGTAATAAGAAATTCTAATTTAAAAGAATATTAATTTAACGTTTTCGCTTAATTAAAAAGTGGTAAAGAATGTTTTAAAGAACATTAAAATTCACTGGATTTGACATTTTAATTAATCATTATTGTGCAAAGTAAAAAATATTTTAATAATGCCAAATTATAAATAAATACCATCAACCTTTCACTTCCACACTTTATTACGCGTAAAAAATCATGGTAAATTCTCATAAGATTATTATACAGCGATAAAAAATATTAAAATATCCAAGGAACTTACGAAAAATTTCGAAAAAATTTCACAAAGCCTCCAAGCTTTTCCTTTCGCAAAACTTCGCACGAAACTGACCAGTTTACCTACCAAGAGACGAGGCGACACTCGCGAAAAATGATTACGACCGGCGTATATGCATTATACATCGACAGACTTTAATTTGAGCGATAAGCATGGCGAAGGTGGTTTTTCCCTGATGGCAGTATAACGTGTAATGAGCCGCGTCACGGAAGATATCGATAACGCCATTGTGGCTTTGAAGGGTACAAACGCGATGTTATAAAGCGTAATTTAGGAAGCATTTTTCCCCGACTCGGATTCTAACGCGCATAATTTACGCCAAACCCCCGGGTTTATTCATATTTTTGAGATAAGCGAATACAAAAGGGTACGAATTTTTCTATCGGGAGCTTTACCATATTTTACAGAATTTACATGGCTATTTTTGTACTAAAAATTTTTGATATATTTCGGTATTGGTATAGACTGTAATAGTATTGAGAACATTTTCTGGCGTGAAAAACTGCAAAGTACTTTACTTTTCTCTAAAAATCTTGGACAAAGGACGCATTTTCCACGAAAGTATACATTGACTTTTTGCCTTTCTCACTGTGTATTTTGGATTTTAGGATGCTGCGCAAAGGAGAGTATTAGACGACCTTGCAATCCCGTAGCGCAGTTAAAATAACTCTTCGGATATTCTTCGCGCGCAAAAGTATCTTCGCCATTTTTACGGCAATCGTGCAGCATATTCCGCGCGAAAACAGGAAGAGAGATAATTGAGGAGCGAAAAATTATTTCTGCCGCGATAAATATTTATCACGCGATTCGCAGACACGAGAGATATATACGTTGTTCCTTTTGTAAGCGAAACGCTCATCGCCGATAACAAAGAAATGTAATACACGAAAACCGAAAGCGCCAATAAAACTTTTCTTCGGGCAACAAAGGAAAAAAAAACTCCTTCCCGTCCCTCTCGAAAGCTCCGCCGAAAGCTCGGAATCGAGAGGCTCTCGCACCTTTTCGATCGTCTCCTGCCCTCGAAAATCAATGAGGCCGCTATATCCTTCGCGCCTCTCTCGGCTTCTCGATCCTTCTCCTCGGCTCGAGGCGACGACATCGTATCCGCCGCGCCCCCCGGTCGAATTCTCGCTTCTTTATACGAGATCCTCGCGGCTATTTTCGTAAGCACAAGGGACCCTCTCTCGGCTGCTGCAAAAAGCCATGGCCACTTGACCCACTTCCCTCTCCGGAGCCGGAGGAAAGTAAGTATTATAGCCTCTCGTCTTTCTGAATAGCCGCGACTGACTACCCTTTTTTTCCCCCCGAAGCCCTGTCGATGCTTAATGCCGCGACTGTCAGGTTCGAGTGTGTGTGTGTGTGTGTGAAGCTTTTGTGAGGGAGAGCCGTGCAAAAATGTAGGTGCCTCTCGTCATCCTCTATTATGCGGCTAATGTCGAGAGCGGAGAGGGAGATAAGCGCGGAAAATTTATTTGTTCGGGGATTTTGGGTCCTCGAGAGGGCGGCTTGTCGCGTGAGATACTACCGCGGCTTTTTCTTATTCCGCGCGCTACAAAGTATTACAAAAATTTCGAGGATTCAAGGAGACTTCGGAGATGCGGCTCAGACGTGGAAATATACCGCGAAAGCTGCTTCCTTCGAGGAACGAATCGGAATATTCAATTGATAAGATATTTGTTGGGAATTCGGAGAAATTCTAGGGAAACTTTTATTAGAATATCTCTGTCCTTGAATTGAAAGGAGGAGCAGCCAGGAGGATTGAAAAATATTTTGAGATAAAAATAGAATTACGCGTGAATTTCATGATAATTGCTGCCCTTGAAAGAAAGTATAACAATTACCCTCCATTTAATTGTCCGCCTACTATTTAAATAATTACGAGATTCTTAGAAAAACATGTTTAACAGAAGTTTTGTTAAAACATTAATAATTCCTCAAAAAGTATTATGAAGATAATATGCTACACAAGGGGCTCGGAAAAGTGGAGGATTATTTTTGCGAGAATTTTCTTTCTTAATTTTTTCAGAGATTGCGAGGACTAATGAGGAGACATGTATTTTCAGGTTTACTTGTGTAAGCCGTTGAAGCACCTGTATATAACGCTGAAAGCGATGATGAAGCGCGCAGAAAGAAACAAATGTGCCTCTAATTTACGTTTACGAAAAGCAGGTCTAAAAAGAATGATGCATTGTTTAATCTACGGCTTTATAAAAGAATAACAAGAAATGTTCAATTAACTCTTTCGGATAACAGTTCGCGGCCTGAAAAATACTTTTTGTATTATTTTGGTTTACGGAGGTGCCTTTTGTTTTGTTGATTAGTGAGAAATAATACAGTTTGGAAAAACAAAATATTGAAAAATGAAAAATAAGAATCAGAAAAGCGTACGGCTCATCAAAGTCAAATACGTATAATAAAGATTTTCGAAGAGAAAACTTTTAAAAATGTATACTTCCAGAACTTTGAAGTAGCAAACTTCTCGAAATTACAACCCATTCTTAAGTAAAATTTTAATATTTACTTTTCTCCGATCGAAATTTATGATCAACTAAATTATTCAACCTTATAAGTATTTTTCAAATTTCAAAAGCATTGAAATCAATAGTGTCATTTTTAATTTCAAGAATATATTGCTACATATTATAAAAAGTCGTCAATTTCTGTCATTGCTTTATTTAAATTTTTAAGAAAAATTACATTAATTTACTTGGTGTAAAAGTTTATTCTAAAGTTTCAGGTAGCACTTAAAACAAGAAAACACAATTTACGCATCCCTTGAACTTCAAAATGAGCTTGGATACAGTTTGAGAACTTAATTAAACTAAACTGTTTTCCCAACTTTTTTGCGGATATATATAGCTCAAACTAGATTTACAGTCAACGGATTTAATATGAAACATTTTAATGATCTGGTAACTACTAACTAGAATATGTACTTACACTGACAGGTGCGAGTTATTATAAAATTAAAATCGTTAAAATTAATTTCAAATTATTTTCGTTTCGTGTAGGTAAATAAACAGATATTCCAAAATTAAAATATTTTCTCATCTTAAAGAAAGTTTGCTCATAATTATTAGATTGTAGTATTAGAAATACACACTAATTAAAAGTTTCAGATGAGAGTCCGAAAGTATGTTGGACTCTTGAAAACTTTCTGGAAAAGCACGTAATTATGCCTTCTTTCCCCTCTCAATGATACTAAAAAAGCAAAAGAAGTTGTTGTACAAAAAGCAGGGATAACTTCGAGAACTCGAAAAGGAAAGTGAAAAGAAAATACATTTACGCCAAGGACGAAAGATATCTGCGTTTTCATAAAGGAATAAAAACTGGAGTAAGAAGGAAAATGTATTTTGTACAAAAAGAAGGTGAGCGGGGCTTAGAAATATATATTTTTATCCCCTGAAGTGCGTACATTTATAACGGTTACAAGAATCGTCTAGGAAGTACTCGTTTCTTAATAAAGATATTTATTGCGCACTGCCGGAAAGTAGCAAATATAGTTAATGAATTCAAGCAAAGCGTGCTTAAATTACATCAGAGCAGGTATTTAATATATTAACGCCATCCAATTTAAATGCATTAGGATTGAATACGTTTCAGTGCGAAATGTAAAGCAGATTGAAATACCCGTTTTCTCGAGAGATTGTGTCAACTTCCACTTTAAAAGCTCCGCTTGAAATTTACAAGCTTCGCACAGAGCAGCTAAAAATTTAACGGCTTAGTAACAAACAGGCCCATTAAACAGAGCGAAATTACCGATGCGGAATACGCCATGGCAACTAAAAAGCTAAGCCCTTAGTTATTTCCCAGAAGGTACATAAATTTCGGTCAGTCGGCGGCGGAGGGTACTCCGCATAATTCGAATAAATGAAATACACCTCTCGGCCTGCCGGCTCGCGCACGCAAACCGAAATACAAGGAGAGAATAATTATGCATTGCACAAGTGGCGCAATCCGCCAGCGTCGGTCGGCGAGCAAATGAGCTTTTATCGCACAGCGGCCGCCGCGCCGCCGATTCAGAGGGTCGAACTCCGTTCGGCTTCCGGTGGCGCGAAAACCCGAAATCCGCACCTCAGTCCTCTCCGCCCTCGCTTGGAATTCCGCCTGTGTACTCCCTCGGCGAGAGAGAGAGAGAGAGAGAGAGAGAGGGGTATAAAGCTCGCGCGCGTGCTGAGCGCCGTCGGCAGTCGGATCGATTTGTAAGGAGCGTCAAGGCGAGCCGGAGACTCTCTCGTTCCCGCTCTCGCTATATCGTGCGCGCGCGCGTATATACACCCATACACGCGTGATTGATGATAACGCGAAAAAGGAGCATCGGGATATCTCGGCGACGACGAGCGGCCGACCGGTTCGCGGGCCGGTAATAACGAGATTCCAAAGGCGGCGGGTTTGCGCGCCTTTTTTTTTACTACGACGACTCGTTGTCCTTTTTCGAGGAGATTTGCATGCCCCGGGCATTGGCTTGTTTAGCGCCGCCGAAGAAAGGCCAATTGACACACGGAGAGGAGGATATTGAGCGCCGAGTCGTCTCTATGTGCTAAGCCGAGAGCGAGTCGCTTTGTAAAGAAAGCCGGAAGCTCTGGGAGATCTCGCCTTTATTCGCCACTGTTTGTCAAACAAGGGTTCCTTGGATTTTAGCGGAGCGGAAATAGGGATTAGTAAAGGTCGCGCGAATGCTAAATGAGAAAGGCTTTCGCGTGCTTTCCGCGATCGATATGAAATCTGCGCTGTAATTCTATTTGGAATATTTTCGGAAGGAATTAAAGCGCGGTGCTCACGATTCTCGTTCGTTAATAATGCTCGTAAATCAATATTCAGACGTTCTTTCGTGTGAACATTCATTTATTATGAATTTCAGATTGACCGGAGATTCTAATGTGATTATATAGGGGCGGGTCAAATTTTTTTATTCCATTATTTCGTTGATTTCGTGAGGTAAAAATAGTTTTCCAAGATCTATCTCTAAAATTAATCTAAAATTAATCTATCGTTTAAACGAAATTCTACGCAGTAAAAATTATAAAAATCTTCTTCATACAATATGTCAAAAAAAGAATGAAAAAGTCTTTCATTGACGTAAAATAGAAATGTTCACCGAAAATGAAATTTCATACGGCAGAAAATTCTAAAAAAAAAGTAAAGTATAGGTAAGACAGCTAAAAATGTCAAACTTCGATTTTCACAAATTACAGAATGATTTATTTTACGATACTTTTAATTGTACTCTAGAACGTCTAAAATGTATCTTTTAAATTTTGCAGAGCACTGCAGAAAATGGTTAACCTTCCCTTAACGGCCATCACAAAGTGAAGGTAAATGGACGACTACGTGATTAGTTTAAATCAATAACCTAGAGTAGCTAGGTAATGTACTTTAGGTACGAAGCCGCAAACTCGTGCTTTTGATTAGAATTTTAACAATGTTAATTTCAATTAAAGCAAACGATGAAATTATCGATGCATGAGAATTCCATGTAATAATTTAATTTTTTGAATTCATTGCAATAAAGAAATAGTTGTATTTTATTACTGTAAAGAATGAAAAACAATATTTACATTTTAGGTGAAAGAAAACTACTTGTTCCTAACTTTTTGTTGGTTTAAAGAATTTTCGTAGTTTTCTACTCAAAACTGTTAAATGTTTTCAGCAAAAAACGAAGGTATCGTAAATTACGAGAGCGAAGGAGAAAATATTTGCAAAGTAACGCAGTTTATGATGGATATGTTGTTGATTGATGAGCCAATTTCTCGGCTTGAAATTTTTTACTGATGAGAGTTTGTTTTTGTAACTACTTACTTGCTAAGCTTTATTTGCGGAGATAAGGTCTTTGATCGGGATTATTTATAGACGCAGATGCTAATCGATTCTGTGCTCGAGATATTGCCGTTTAAAGTAAACACTGCATGCGAATTTTAAGATTCACGTTGTACTAGTTTCATTTATGAGAAATATAAAATATAAACGTGTGCATGAACGTAAAAATAATTAAAGCAGCGTTTTTATATTCATCTTTTATCGTTCAATTGTTTTTGATTAATTAAAAAGGTGTATCAAGTATATCGTGCGTTTTTTCTATAAAAAATCTAATATCAATTACCCTTTATTAATTGAGTAATGTTCATTTATTTAATCCGAAACTCATTTCAACGTAATTGCTTTGCAAACGTCCGTTTGACGAAGAAATTAAATATTTGAATAAATCAAATAAATCGCAAGGTAAACTAAGAATTTATATAACTGAAAACTGGGGCACAAAATACGCGATACCTTTCAGTCGTCGCGGCGATATTAGAATATGATACTCGTCCTCTTTCAGTGCGGCTGGAAAAATTAAAAAAGTTATTGGGATTTGAAAAGTTTAAAAAGTAATAACGCGCGGCGTCCCCGATGATGAATTATACTCGAAAGTATCGGAAACCGTTGCAGTAAGCTTAAGGAGGCGCACTAATTTAATTTTCATCCTAAGAAGATTAAACTCTTTTAAATTTTACCTTTCAACGAAGTTTATTGCAGCGAGTATTTCAAAGCTCATCCGCAGTTTTTATTACAGGGAAAATAATACTAAATCTAATCCATCGACAGGAGCGTTTCACCAAGCAATGCTACACCGACACTTCACTCGGTCCCACAACGAACTCGCCGCTGCAAAAACTTTCAACTTCACTTCACAGGACACAAGAACAGAATTTGAACTGCGGAGCTCCCAACGGACGGACCGAATTTTCCGAAGTGCGCGCGGCGAAACGAGTGCAGCGCGTCGAAGGACCGGCCCCGCGTCCCCCCGCCGATGGATCCCGCCCTTCGACCGTTTCACGCAGGGGAAGCGCGCAGCTGTTGCGCCCGGCTTTCTTGTGTGCCCGCTCGCAGCTCGCTTTTCGTCTGCGCTTCGAGCGCGCGGCGAGAGAGGTTCTTTAAATGCCAGATGCCGCGGCGAGCGGCTGCTTTTCAGGTGTTAATGTCGCCTTGACTAAATAATAATGAGAGGGATCTGCTTGTGTTAAATGAAAGTCTACTGTGTACTAAGATAAGAGAAATGTATTGTTAACGCAATAATTCAATGATGTTATAAGCAAAATTCACAATGTACTTTAAGTTTGAACAATATTGTCTTACACCGAGCGGTTTGCTAATTAAGGGCGAGTTTTGGTTTCTTCTTGTTCTCGTTTATTTATATGCCTTCTGAATGCGCGAATAATGAAGGAGCCTCTGGAATTATTGGTTTTTCACTAACATCGCGAACCTTTATAATTAAGACGAGAGCAGTGAATTTTGTAGATTAACGAGAACTAGTTCATTCCGGGTAAAGTACTCCAAATATCAAGGACACTCGGAGTATATAAGCAATCGAAATTCGCTCGAAAACAATAACAGTTTTATGAAGTGCTTCTTTAATTAGCATTTCCGTGCTGACTGAGAATAATTTCTGGACTTGAGTAAAGAAACAATAATTTTATTATGCGATGTCTTGACCTATGAATAATTTACCTAATTAAACAGTATACATTCCAAGCGATTTGTACAAAAGCCAAACTTTTATTATAAAATCGTCTTATTTGAATAAAATTTAAATAAAAGAAATAAAAAATCACTTTACTTTAACTAAAAAAGCATTTTCGAAAAAAAAACGGATGTATTTTAAGACGAAGAATCACGTCCTCGTCCATTTACTTTCTTTTGAACTTACTTTTTATCACTTTTTATTTCGAATCCTTTCTTTCCCTCTAGATATAAGTACACATCGTCTTCTTTACTTTAACTTTTCTACCTTCTTTTGCGTTTGTTTCCGCTCCTTTTTCATTATTTTTATATACTTTTCGTTTTCTCCAATTATTTTTATAATCACCTCGTCCTTACTTTTTCTCTTTCCCCGGCTTTTTTTTCGCTCTTCTTAATCTTTCATTTTTCCCCTTTCGCAAAGCGGTGAATCGCTTTATAAGATTTTTATGAAATCTTTCGTGGAATCAAATGTCCCAGTTTGTCGGAGCGCTGAAATGCCGTTAAGTAAAGACAAAAGTCAATTAATCGATTATTGAATGTCATTTCAGGGACTACTCGTTACTTCCTAGAGCAAATATTATTTCAGAGCTTCGATACTACTCAATAAGTGGAAGATAAGAGAATTACTATATATTATCAATTCGTTTTTACCGTATACTATATGTTTTTAATAAACGCTTCAAAGATACTACTAAAAAAAAAGACTAAAGCACTCTATTTAACAGGATGCCAAAAAAAGACAATTTCTGCAAAAAGAACCGCATTTCCGAGACACCTCGTCCAATCAGCACACATCCGCCGCGAAACCCTCCCATCGGCAAGCGGAAAAACCAGCACTTATCTCTCCTCAACGAGTCGATCGCCGATACCCCGCCAGTCGGCAAAGAGGCAGAAAAGAGAAGCAGTTTCCATCCGCTTCGTCGGCTCCCTTCAATTTCCCCGACAGGCGCCGGCAGCAGCTCGTGCAGCTGCCGCGCCGATCGCCGACACTTTTCCACCTCGGCCATGCATCTGCCATCGCGTCTGCATTCCTCCGCTCGGTCGTCCTGCTTTTAACTCCGATCTAGGCGTCGGCGCCCACGTGCCGCGCGAGCGCAAGCGACATTGCGAAATTTCGAGGAGGATTCGCTGCGGCGGTGGCGGCGGCGGCGTTGCTGGGTTATCGCGTCGTGGGTGTGTCGCGCCGCCATCAAGCCGAGTCTTCGCGGCCCACGGGAGAGTCAAGGATGAAGGCTCGCCGACGTGAGGCGCTTCTGTTTACTGTTGTCGACAGCGAGACGAGGGGGTCTTGTTCCGCGGATTTTCGGGCGCCTCTGCTTTTTTGTTACGCTTTCGGAACTTGATTACAGATTTTTTAAGCGGCGCGGTGACAGGAGTTGTTTTTCTGGCGCGGAGAAGTTTTATATGATTTGAAGGCTGCTTTAATTATAACTGCGACGCTGCACGAGTTTGTAGAGTTTGAAAATTTAATCAAACGATCATTATTTTTAGATTGCGCTCTTATTTTTTTAAGGTTTCTTTACTCGAATCCTTTCTTTGACACCGGTAAAGTACAATTGAGAATATATTTTTACGCTCCGTTTTGACGTTCTGCCTTTTTCCTCGATCGAAGCCGATGCAATTCTGCATACCCAATAAAGTGCATGGGCAAGTCTCATTAAATTTATTGATTTATATGCCCGGCTCTAATAGATTATGCAGTCGCCATTATCGAGAACTGCCCGAACGACAGGAATTAGTATTCAATTCGGTAACGCACAGCGCTAATGGGGCAAACGTATACAATAAGTAATCACCTGCATATTTAAGCAAAACTTATGGAAAACCGTCGAAATTATCATAGACCGACGAGCTACTCTATTTTGAAGCAATCTAATAAATTTGAATAAAGCCGAATAAACGCGCGGCGAATGTTTATTTTTGTAACGACTTTGCATTTCCAACCGCGCGAGAAAAGAGCCCGTATAGTCGATATTTTTTGCCGCGATAAGCCGCTGTGTCCCGGGTCAAAGTAAAACTCCGATTTCCACGTGAAATATTCCCTCCGCTTATTCGGTACAGTTCGAATAAAACTTTTTTATTTCGCTCGTGTGTGTACATATTTTTTTTTTACACAAAACTTTCCAAGCGCAAGTCGAAAAGTTCCGTCGAGATTTCGCGCCGCGACAAATGGTTTTGAATTTTCGATTTACGGCAAAAATTCAAGAAATAAAGATTTTGCAACACGTAAATGCAGATTCGATTCGAGTAAGTCAATAAAAATATTTGACTCGACGTCCAAGAGGAATTCCGCCAGAAATTTCTAAGCATTACACGTTGATTGAGCGCCGCGATCAAACAAGTTAAAGGCAGAAACGAGCTTTCAATTGCAATATCCCGGCAGTTAGCGATACGGAGCATGAAAATTAATCCAATGAAAAGTGTACAGTTAATTTTTCAAGCCGTTGGGCTCCAACTTGAAAATGACTACACGAATTGAGCTCCTTTACCGCTCGAATGCCCAGTAGTACCTATTTTTCTCAAAATTTCGACCCAGATATCTATTCATTCGCGAAGGTCGCTCTCTTCATTATACTGGTCGAATGAGGCTCTTCGTGCGTTCTCTCGAATAGTCATTGCCAATGCATTAAGTATCGATCTCCCATCGGGTAAACATTCATCGAATTCCATCGGAAATTTTCAAGGATATCGCCTTGATTCAACATCGAGCTTCCGCGCGATATTTTTCGACCGTATCATCTGGTCGGAACATTCAATATAACCCTCGCAGCTGCTCTCTGGTTTTTTTCCGTCTGCTTTCTGCGCATCTCTAATATTGTACGCGAAAGGTTAAAAACCTTATATAAACGATTACTTTATTAATTTTTAGACGAATCGAAGGCCCGAAAGTTATTTGGATTTCTAGGGTGGAGAGCGCGAATGATCAATTACCCCAAGTATTAATACAGAATACAACGCGTCAAGGCTGCCGTTCTGGATTTTGCGATGAAATGCGCGCGGGAAACTGATGGCTGCGTCCTTTAAACTGTTATAATATTTCGATTCAATTGTGGGAAGCAAATTGCTCTTCTGGTCGGCGATTAAATGGGCCAAATATCGCATCTGGCATTGTTTGATGGAAGCATTAATTATCGCGCGCATAAACGCGGTCGTTTGCAAGATGTTAAAAGTTTACAGCGAATACTTTATAATAAAGTTATATATGCGCAGCTATTAAATAATTCATAAAATCAAGCTGCTCTAACGAGTTATCGCGAAATATAACGAATTCAACAAGTCCAGCTCTTCTGCAACGAAATAAAAGCCTCCCGCATAATTAAACATCCAGGCATATCAGCCGGGCGTGAAACTCGCCTCGCGCGTCATTTCACAAATCCCGCTATATACGCGCTCGGAGTTAAAACCGCATTACTCCTCGTCGGGGCATCGAATTAAATCAACCGCCTAATTGAGTTAAAAAAAAAAAAAAACAAGCAGAAAAGAAAAGAAGCCAAAACTCGTCGCGAAAAAAAGTGCGCGCCTCGCAGCTCCTAAGCCCCCAATTAGAGTTTCCCATTTGCATTCACCGCTCGCGCGGCGTGTAATAACGGCGCTCTTTGCCAGCCCGGTCGCATGACTCGCAGTTACGTAAATAGTGAAAAGTTGCGCGAGCTGAGCGAGCGAACGAACGGGAAGCGACTGAGCGTGTAACCGACGGCGGATTAATCATCGCGCGCGGGAAAGAGAAAAAGAGAGAGAGAGGGAGCTCGTATTTTTTCGCGGATATGCATATGCATATTGCAGAGGATGGATTGCTCCGCGGGCCATCGACGCGTCTCCGGCGATATTGCAAATATTTTACGCGGACCGAAGAGGAATGTGTACTTTGTGCTCTCACTGCTGTTTTACGGGGATTCTTCCTTTAGAAATGGAAATTTGCGGCTTTTTACGGGGAAGGAGTTACGGGGAGAGGGGAGTGCGCGGTTTTTTTTCCATTTTCCGTAATTTCTGCTGTTTACTTTTTTGCGGAATCTATTTTATCAAGACGCAGGGTATAATGTTATTATGAGTGAACCGTATTACGGCGCTCAGGAAGCTTTTATCGGGAAAAGAAATCTGCAGCGCGTATAATGCAGAGCTGGTTTTCTCGTTCAATGGATACTTTGTAGTATTAAAATTTAATATTCACGCAGTATAAGGTAGCGGGGAATAATTACTTTTATCAAAGCATCGGCATTATGAATATTCTGAATACTTTTATAAATTAAACATAAATTAGAAAATTCGAGTGCTAATAAAAAAGAAGAAAAATGCTAATTGTAGAAAAATATATGCATTTTTCTGCAAAGAATACTTATCTACGAAGATGTTTTACATCTTTTATCATTCTTAATTCAGAAAGCGAAAACTCAAGCTTCTACAAAGTAAGAAGAGCTGACTTAAAATGAAACCTTCGCGTTCAATTTGCATCTTCCCCGCTTGTAAAAACAAGGCGGTATTATTAGTACTTTCAACGTAAGAGTAATTAACATTTCAGTTCACTCTCCACTACTCGGTTACAACATCTCTCTCTCTTTCTCACCATATCGAACATCAACAAAACGCAACCTCCTTCCTCGATCCCCGCGAAATCCCACAAGGCGAGCGCTCCTAACGCTGTAACGGCTCCTCGGGTTTAAAGTACCCGCAACCGCCTCCGGCGGTCCGAAAAAAAAAGAACGTTGCGTCCGCACATACATATAGGAAAAGGAACGAAAGCGACGCGTGGCTGCGTGCCGGCAGTTGCGCGCGGGGAAACCGCCTTTGCTGCCTGCCGTCTCTCCTTTGTACGCGCTCGGCGTCGACGACGACGACGAGGGAACAGCTGCCGGCGCGCGTGTATATGCATTATAAAACGTCCCCCGTCTCATCCGCGCGCCCCGGCACTTACACGCGAAAGCGGCGGGCATACGTGGAGATCGACGGATTATATTATATGCCGCGGGAGAGAGAGTTTTAGATGCGTGCGTGCAGGCGAACGTCGAGATTTCGCTCGAGATGTCGGGGAAGATTTGTTCTTTCCCGTTTATGATATGCGTCACCGCGGTCTTGAGGTCGAGTGCTGGTTAAAGTGTGTGAGCGAGCGGGATTCACTCGGCGCGTGAATGACTCTTTGAGAGAGGAGCTGCGATCTGGTCTTCTAAACTTGGAAGGCGCGTCACCGATTGATATTAAGAGCAATTTGGAATCAAATTTTATTAGAAAATTCTATGCTGCTTCGTCGGACTTGTGAGAAAAGTAAATTGCCGGGGATTTCATATTGTTGCGTGAATCATTTATTAATCTTTTATCCGGCATGCGAATGTTGTTTGCTGTAACAAAAGCGTATTCCAACCCTTCGTAAATAACGAGCTTCTGTTTGTTTGCAAAGGGATTCCTTTGTTATCGCGAAAGCTAGAATTTCAAACGACAACATAATTGCGCAACCAAGGTAGATTATCCAGTTACGTATACGCACAGATTTTCATTATTTGGTTATATACTTCAATAAACCTTCACTATCACGAGCTTCCGTTTTCAATATTATTACGACACGCTTCACGTCGTATCCGCCGATGCAAATCCGCTCTCTATATCCATTAGAGTCAAGCGATCGCGCGATATGATTCGAATCCCGGTGACAAAAAAAAAAAAAAAAAATTTCGGAAAAACGAATCCAATCGGCCGCTTATGAAAACGGGATCGCCCAGAGTCGCCGCTGCAATCGACAGCTGCCGCGAGACGGGAGGGGGAGCATCAATTTTTTTTCAAAGGCAGCAGCAGCTCGCAGAGGCCTGGCTCGGCGTCGTTCAATTATAAAAGGCCGGCTTTGAGCTGCCTTTTCGCGCTTTTTATCCCGCTCGCTCGCTCGCAGCTCTCCCCTCCGTGCCGCTTGATCTTTTTTCGCGGCTCTTGCGCGCCCGATTTCTGGCTGACCTGATTTCATTGATCCTAATGAGGCTACTTTTTGCGGCTGGGTTTTCCTCGCTTTTTTTGAGGGTGAAACGCGGGAGAAACGAGTTTCGCGCGCCAAGACGATTGTCAGAGAGAAGCTCTCGATTTTATGCGCGTCGGTTTATCGGAGACGCGTTTATTATTGTCATAATACGAATGTGAAAAGAGCTGATGTCGCTTGCGGTTTTCTTTTGGGATGGGAGAGAATTTTTGAGACTGATATTAAAAATCATTTTAATGCAAATACTTTTAAATAATTCAGTGAGGAATTTATTTAATTTACGAAAGAAAAAATTTAATTATTGAAGGCAGAAATAATTTACTTTGAAGGTTCTCTGCGTTTAAACGGATTCACTTTAATAACAAACGATCCGATAATAATTAAAAGTAGAGTTTTAAGCTGCAAAAAATTTAATTGACATTAATGAAAGTTCTAATCAGTCTACGTCTGCCAGTAATTGTTCTGTATTGGATTTAATTAACCTTACTTGAAGCTTCTTGAAATTGGCACAATAGAAATTTCATCTTATTTAATTTTCGTTTTCATTTTTACATCTAAGAACTGTTAAAAATAAACGTCAAACCAATTTCGTTAAACGTTCGACTGAAAGCTTTTTATTTCAATATACTTTGCAAATAAAAAATAATAAAAGCCAAGTGAGAGGCACTACATTTTATGGGTTTCGTTGGAAAAGTTTCGAAAAGCATTGCGGCCGAATGTATGTGGCCAATTTAAACGCGCATTTTTTTCCGCAGCCGCAGCTAAAAGCTTTTCTCGTATAATAGAGGAAACTTCGCCGTAATATAACAACGCTCAAACTTTGATGAACGCCACGGTAAATTTACCTGCGTAGATAGCCTTTAAGGTGTCAGGACAATGTTTCAAATGACTTGACTCGAGAGCTGAATGGGATTTGAAATAGTACTCCACGTTTTCTAAAATTTTAAACTTCGCAAATAAATTATAAACGCACGTGTTAAAAGTTAAAGCAATTCAAGCGTATTAAAAATGTATTTTAGTGTTCCTCGGTAGAAATTCATTTATTAAGTAACATTGATTATAGGTTCCAGAAACACATATATAAAAGCTCTGTTCTTAAAAAACAAGTAAAAAGACCGATAAATCAATGCGTACTGAAAAAAAACTGTACAGCCATATTTAAATCCAGCGGAGCTTGAAATTACAGTCAGTGCAACGAAATTCCTTGAAAATTTTTTATTGCAACGGCAACGTCTTGATTTCCAGACGGCTAATAGACACTTTGATCAATCATTCCGTCAGTTAGTTCGAAACTTTTGAAGTCGTTCAAGCAAGCAAAGGATAAGACTGGAACGGTTTGATCAATGCTCGAGCAAAGCAGCTTTCGACAATTACACCTGCCTGCAATCGGCTAAATTTTAATGAGATCGGAAGACTCAGCAATTGAGACGGGAAATTCAATAATTAGGAGCAATAGACAAGTTCTGCAGATTAAACGAGAAATCATTTGAAGTTTATTAAGAAAAGGCTAATTAAAAGTTTGGACGAACTTGACGCTTCAATAAATTTCCCTTAAATTATCCCGAACAACAGCCTTTTGCAATAAAAATACTCCCACCTATACGAATTCTTTACATTTCGCATCAATCACAGCAGCTTCCTCCCTCCTTCAAATCCAAGACACCCGAGCAGGAAGGCTTAGCTCGGCTCGGACGTCCCATCAGCAAGTCAGTCCGTCCCTCGACCCACGAAAATATTCATGCGCCTCCAGGGTAGCAGCTGTCGAGGGGCGATCAAAGATTCGTCGAGTTTCGGCCTCCCACGCGCGCAAGCACACACCGTTCACCGAAGCCAACGAGCCGACTTGTTGCTCTCGCGGCCGCTCGGACACGCGGCTCAATCACTTATTAATTGCGCCCGACGACGCGCGGCGCGTGGGCGGCCCGTAAGGGACTTATGTGCGGAAGGGAGCTGCGCCGGGTATTAGCTCCTGCGGGTGCGGGGAGGCTAAGCGAATCGAGGTGGGGTATTGGCGAAGGCTCCGCGCGACTGAATTTTTGATGGAAGACGAGAATGGAAAGGCACCGGCGATCGAGTTGGAATGAGAGTTATGACGTCTGTTAGGAGGTCTTTTAGGAACTTTCTTCTGGTTTGTTTAGTGCTTAAGGGAGTAAAATAATATTGCAGTAGGAATCACGTCACGAAAAGCTTTTGTTTTTGTTAGATCGGCAGATACGAATTTTGATGTATTAAGTTTTCAAAAAGAAAAGCATTTAAAATATAATACGAGATTTATTATTAAAAGTAAATTTGAAGTTTCCAGAAAACCATGTCAACTGAATAAAACGTTGTACATTGTTTGATTTAACCTGTTTAGTGTCTTTCACTTGTTATAGAATAAAAGTAAATAAAGCCTTGACATGCGGAATAAAAAGCGATATTTCGAGGTAAAGCAAAACAAGCCTTTTCAGGATTTAAATGCGCAACGTATTTATTTCGATCGATGTATCGTGTATACGAGCTTTAAACTTTTTTCGAATAAAAGCTCTGTTGTAAAAAGTTTACAACATTAATATTCACCCAAAAATAATAATAACTTTGTTGCAGACTGTATATATACGTAAACAACTTTCTTTTCGAAAAGTTACCGTTTACCGCACAACGCGAAAGCTCCCGGCAATATCTCCAAATTACCCTAAGCGAGCGAACAATTCGCAGGCAGCTCGCGCACCTCAACGACAGCCAGTTACTTTTAATTAAAACCCCTGCCGCTCGCAACGCTCCCAGGCCGGAAAAGCCGCGCCTCGCTTAAATCCCTTCGCTCGAAAAAGTCCGCCGAGAGAGAACGAAGCCTCGAAACGCGGAAGCGCCCGCGTGAATTTCCAAAGGCCGAGCTCTCTGCGAGCGCGTATATGTACACTCGTGTCTGCGATGCATGTGCGGGCAGACGCTCGCTTCCGGCGGCGACGATGACTAAATGGATATAATTAGGGCTGCGTACATGTATACACGAGCGGCGCGCCGACTCGTCAGACTTTCTTTCCGTCTGCTGGCTCCTCTTCCTTTCTTTTTTTCAGCGACGGCGCTTTTTGCGCGCGATGGGAAAACGTGTACTTAGTTTTGCGCCGTAGGTTTGTTAGGCGCTGGGGGGGAACAATGGCGAGGTGTAAATTGGAGGCGGTTTACGGGGCTCGCGAGCCACTGGGATTTGACGCTGGATTTTAGTGCTGGCATTGTTTTACGTTCGGGCGGGCACAATGAGCCGAATGGAGGACGAAAACAAAACGAGGAAAAGAATGAGTCGAAGAGAGGAGTGCCGGCGTGCATCGCGGATTTTCATTTTGGCAGAGATAATTTTCCGGAGGGCTTCGTGACATTTTTCAGGAATAAAAGGACTGTTTCGTGCGCTCTTTGTGCTTGTTTATTTTCCAGGAACAGAATATTTTACTTTTTAGCAGAAAACACGGCCTAAAATTATACCCTTCTTAAAATATTACGCCTAATTACATTCATTGTTACCCAAGCTAATCATTTTCTTTCATTCCCTTATTTTGCTCTTTCTCGCGTGCAGGTTTGCGCATTGGGCAGCAGTGCTTCCGAACCAGTGGTGCAGTTTCGGAATTACCTTTTAGCATCGTTATTTACACAAGCAGAGAAAGTGTAAGTCACGCAGAGGGAAATGTAAGCTGATGCTATTCCCAATTCCATTAAACTAATTTGCATATCTTTGTATTTTCCGGGGGCAACTAAATCCGAGCAACTTGTATCCTTTCCAGCAACTTTTAAGTGTATGCAGCGTAAACAAGCCAGGCAAACTCGACGAAGAGGGACGCAAGTTTTGCTGCTTCTTAAGCAGGATATTTATAATACTTGCGCGACGTAAACTAAATAGTTTGATTAACAGTTTTGACGAGGACTCGACGCAAGAACCCGCTGTTTACCGGACAATGAGAGATACAATTTACAGCGCATTAAAATTGCCTTGTTTCCACTCCACTTCTCTCGCCCGTTTTTATTGGCAATTGTCTCGATTCAATGAAACCTGTTGTGTGCGAAACCCGTCCGTCTCTCTCTCTCTCTCTCTTTTTCCGATAAATTAAAGAATTAAGATTCTTCCCACTTAACCGGCACTCGACGAGCTTCCGAGCCGACTGGTGCTACTATACAACGCGTCTTGTAAAGCGAGAGAGAACGTTTAAGAAGTTTCGACGGAGATGTACCGAGGGACTGAGAAAGATTACCCGACTAACCAGTTTCGCACTGACTTGCACAACTTCTTAACAATCGAGAAAAAAAAAGAAAGAGAAAAACTTTCCCGCGCGAGAATGTGAGCGCAACTTCTATACGGCAATTGCGGAATTCGAGCAGTAGGAGCGCAACTTTCGTTAGTCGCTCGGTGCGTTAGAGCGTTCTCTCTTTATATTAATCGGCAAAAATTGGTATCAAACTAATTTGGATGTTGAAGGTTACTCGGTTGAGCTTTAAGCGAGCTGTTATTTTCTTCGGTTTACTCGTTAATGCAAGTGTTTATAAAAAAAATTCTGTACCTATAGTAAACCCCAATTTACTTCAGTGGAGGCGTTACAGCAAGTTTTTTTACTGGACGGCGCAAAGATTAAAGAGGCTCCGGATGAAGAACGACACACTTCGGCTCTAAAACTATGCGCAACAACCGATATTCAAATTCCCCCGAGCACTCGAACAGGACACAACCGTTACTCGATCGAGCACTGCATCTCGTTCAAGTTTCCTCGGGGAAAATCCCCTCCGAAAGCTCGCGCAAACTGCGCGCTCGAGCCCCCAATCCAGCCTCGTCTCCCTCCGCCACGCGCAATCCAATAAAACCCAAACAAAGCTGTCCTCGCTCCTCCACTTTGCCCGTCGAGCGCGCGCGCGCGCTTGTTAACAACAATCGAAAACGCGCGTGAGGAACGCATATCGGCTATATATCGATCCTCGAATAAAAAAAAAATAGCGCGCGCGCACGCACTCGCACTCACCTCGACGGATATCCGGGGGCCTCGAGGACCCCGAGCGAGCCTTGTAATCCTGGAGTCCGCTCGCTGCTTATCCTCGTTCGATGCGTACACGCAAGCACAGGTGTCACATGTCAGGGGCGCCAGCTGCGATGTGCACACCGTGGAAAGTACGTAAAGAGGCGCGCGCGCGCGGACCGATGCGCACTGCTCGCAGGACCGAAGCCGTCTGGTGGCCGCAGCGAGGCTCCGGGATATACGTGTGTACGCGCTCGCTCGCGCCTGCGTGTGTTTTGATCTGCGATTCCACCCCGCCGTTGCCGTGGAGACCCGCAGCAGTTATAAGCCCCAGGGACGGAGCGCTCGCCAAAGGAGCCCCCGAGGATTCCGGGGGCTGACGTTCCGAGACTTTTTCGGGGTCGTAGCTGAAATGAGAGGGCGACGGAATACGCGGGGACTGCGGGGATTTTCGGGGTGGGCGAGGACGGCCGAGTTTCCACGGGACGAATATAGAAATTTCGGATATTTTGTGGGCATTTTTTGCGATATATTTTTGCGTGTTTTCTTTTTTTTCAGGCGTGCTTTATATTTGTCTTTTATTTATTAAAGTTTCAAATTCGTCTCATTTTGAAGAGCGTAATACTCTTTTACTTAATATTCAGCCTTTATTTTCAGAGCTCAGTAAAATTATAAAACTAATTATTTTACTCTGTTAAGTTAATTAAATCATTAATTGAGCTTTGGTATAGTACAATTGAATAACTAATTATATCATAGAGAAAATCAAGTTACCTAACAATATTATTCAGTTTTAAATTGTTTGCAAATACTTCATTAGACTCATCTCTAAAAAATGACGGCAGTCATAAAATTATATAAACCGTCTCTCTTTTTTAACTGATTTAACATATATTATTGAAATTATGAAACATTTGATGATGAAACTTATTAAGAAAATGTTTTTTTAAAGAGATTAGACTTAAAGTGCATAATAATATTTAAAGGTACATTAAAAACTAAAACTTTGAAAGAAAGAGAAAGAATTTAGAACTTGTTAGCTATTAGATAGAGTATGCTTTTTGTTTAAACTAAAATGATTTAAAAAATATGTTGACTTTTTTAAAAAAGCCTATTTTTAAAACCAAGAAGTTTTGCGTCCTACTCGGCAATAACTATAACTATATAATAACTTCTGATAGATTTTTATATTTTATTTATACTGCTTACTAAAGCGCGCCGGTCTCTATTGTTTACAGTAGAATTTGTACCCTAGTTGAGTTGCTTTGATGTTATTAGACAATTGTAAATAGATATAATTTCATTTTCGGCTTAGGACAGGATTAAATCAGAATCTACTAACAAAATTTATCTCTTATTTCTCAATTATAAAATTGCTCGCTTTAAATATCGAAAATAAATTAAAATTCATTATTTTTAATGTATTTTCGTTGAGAAGTTAACAAGCAACATTTTCATTTGAGCTAGAATTATATTACTGCAAATAACAATGCAATACCGTGAACAATAAAGTAGCTTCACATTTTATGAATATTTTCCTTTAAATATAAGTGATTTGTAAAAGAATCCTATAAAATTTTAGTCCTCTTGAATATGTGAAATATTTTCAAGTTTTTATTCGAGGAATATAAAGTGTAATATGAAAAAACAAATAAATTATAATTATATATTTACATTTATTAGAAAAAAATTCTGACATAATGAAGAAAAATATAGTCTAAAAGAATCTGTGACGTAATAAAAAGTGTTGTGTTTCAAAAGTATAATTTATATTCTTATATTATAGACAATTATTCAATCGGTAAATGTAGAATATAAAAATTTTAATAAAACAGTTCATTTTAATTAAATAATTTATGCTATAAAAAACTTTGTTCAGCTTTGTTTGTGCGTATTATACAAATATCGATGCAATGAATTTATTACTCATGTCTCCATCTTTCTTGAATTTGCTTCAAATGTGCGTATGCTCGTTGTGAAATATTTAATGCAGCATTCATTGGTTGAAGATTAGGTTCTCCTATTAAACTGAGACTGCATAAACCTAAAATAGTGCATAAAATTTAAGACACTTTTCACCTATGCTAATTTTTAAATTAAACAGAGTCAATTTTTACCAAAATATGCATGTAGAGGATCTGGCCGTTCATTATCATATTTACCAAATCCTCCCATTATTGTGTTTTGAGTATCCAGAACAAATGCCCTATTTTCTTGATAATCATATAAATCATTAACACCAAGTAACTGTAAAGTAGCCCCAATCCAGAAGCTATAACAAGAGTCAGACGGTTTTCCAGGTCTGCCATTGAATCCTGAATCTTGCCTCATAAGGCACCATCTTTTTAAATTGTCAAGCTGCTTTCTCGACAGCACATTCGTAAGCTCTTTCATAAGACAAAGACTAGCTACAGCACAAAATGTAGATCCACCGTGGGATTCTAAACCTGGTCCTTGACCCATTGCTCCATCATATGACTAAAATGTAGAAATAAAATCTTAATATTGTAAAAATAAATTTGATTACTTGAATATTAAAATACTCACTATGCTTTTGACTATATAGTCGATAACTTTCTCTTTATTCATACCAGACCAGTCATCTAAAATCGCAGAGACACAACAGGCACAATAAACAAACCTCATGTCACTCTCACAGCCTGCCACCATTGCAGTAAAAGATCCATCAGGATTCTGACAAGCTCTCATTCCTTCAATAATGGAATCTTTATCAACGCTGCTTAAATCATCACCAAGAATTAACAAAGTACATAAACCAGTATATGTCATAACCAGATGACCACAATGATATTTAGTTTCAACATCTCTAGGAATCATTGAAGATGATTCAAAGCCAGATCTTGCACCTTGGCCTTTAATTTGTAATCTATAAATCCAATTAATGGCATTTTGTCTCTGTTTCTCTGAAAAATCATCTAAAGCACCAAGAAGATCTAGGCCTGATATTGCAAAGAATGCATAAGTTACTCTCATTGCATCTGGACATTCGTTTGGCATCATTTGCAAAATAATATTAAAGTATCTGGCATGTTTCTTTTTCATAAGTTTAGGAGTCATTTTTGTAAAGTCTTTGACATTCATCTTGTATCAGTTGTCTCCTTTTAATACTTCTATGACTCAATCCTTAATATAAATTCATAGTTAGATTAATAACCGATGTATAATTTATCATCTGTGCATCTTCCTGAGAAGATCCTGTAACGAATATTTTCTTGATATTTGCAAGTTTAAAAACTTACGAAAGTTCGGATGATTAACTTTTTGAAAATAGACCTTTGCACGTGGCTACTAAGATTTTGTAAATATCAGCTACTCGTCATCGTTACTGTCAAGTGCAAGGTGCAACTCTAGCGATGCAAATTCTGCCTGCCACCACGTATATATACACACTGTTGCGAATTTTCGATTACTCTGTGAAGAGACGACCACGACAGAAGGCGGAACGAAATAAAATACGTACACTCTACAATAGCTGCAGCTGTTCGAAAACGGAAAAGTTTCCTTTTCGCTATAGATGGCACTGTTGACACTTTTAAAGACGAACTTCAAACTTACGTTACGAGCTTTTTTCAGGCTCGGCGCAGAGTTTATTCATTGTAATTGTAAAAAAAAAATAAAAATAAAATGCCCATATTGAACTTACAAGTTTCAAAATAATTTTTTTTTGTTTACAATTACTTATAGAATGTTTTAATATTTTGAAAAATTTTCGCGTTTCAAAGCAATTGATAATATAATAAAATTATAGAAAATTTAAATTACTTTAATATTTTTTTAATTGTATTTTAAAAATTTGTTTTTAATTATTTAAATCTCTTCTCCGTTGTTATACGTCTTGAAATTTATTATTTTAAATATTTATTGTTAAAAGTTCAAGACTTATTAACACGTCCGTAATTAAATGCTAAATGTAGGTGCGATGGTGGGTTGAGGGAAAAATAAATAGCAAAATCAAATCCAAATAAGTACAAGACTGCACTTTTTAAACAAATTAATCATTGGATTATTTTGTTCTTGAAACGAAATATTGCAATAAATATTGTAATTTTTACGATGTAAAAAATTATTTTATTTATTTTAACAGTAATATAATAATAATAAAAATAATATTATATGCTATTGTACACTCATATGTATAAGTGTATTTCACGTTATCCTTAATAAGCTCATAAACATCATTTCCCACTGTATCATTTACCATCGAGATCGTAAGTAAAAATCCATATAGGCAAATATTAGCGACCGGAGAATTTACACCTCAAGTCACAGTATAGCAGTAATTTTATAAATACGAGTTATAAAATTACTTATAAGCAGTATGTTTTACAAGTACGACTGTTCTGCAACGATTATATCATATTTCCAGTATAAAGAAGTTAAAAATATTCCGTATATACACATCTTTAGTTTAAAAAAGTTTTCTATCTTTAGATATAAATTCTTTTTTTCTTGAAACAATTTTCTAACGTTCCAGATCAGAAATATCACACTAAATGCGACATATAGAACGAATAAAAAAACCTAAGAAGCTTGAAAAGTTTCTTACCTTAGCCAAGAACAAATACCAAAGCACAATCAACGTGATCGCTCATAATATACCTTACACCGCACGCGAGCGCAATAACCCCCTCCCCACCGTGGAGTTCCTCACCCACACGTCGTAGGGCACCCGGCAACGCGACTAGATGTATCGCTTATATATAGCACGCGAGTTCGTAAAAAGCTCGCATACTCGGATAGGCCAGACAAATACAGGCGGCGGCGATTTCGCGCACAGAAACACGACGAGCGGCGAAACACGCGCTGCGTGCAGGCCGCATTTCCATATCTGTCTTGAAAAAGCCTTGGCAGCGATACCGCCGTCGCCGTCGTGCCTCCAGAAAATCTCTAGGAAAACTGTAGAGAGATCTGGAGTACAACTTGCACTGGCTCATAACCTCGCGCGAAGCGCCGGTCAACAGCTGCCGGTTCACGGTAAGATATTTTTCGATTGCATTCCTGCGCTTTGCCGCTCCTCGGCTTTGTGTTTATAAGTCGGAGGTATTCGCAAAGAAGTAGAAGTATAGTGAGCGTGGATTCTTAGATGTAGAATTAATGAAAGGGAGGTGAATAAATCCGATTGGATCGATGGACTGTGCAGGTTAGGACGTGAATAAATGCCTGTCTTTTCGTCTGACGATATATCATTGTTTATCATTGTTTATTAGATTAAAAAGAGCGATACGAGACTGTTTTGCGCGAATAAGGTAAATGCAGTTTGAATTTTATCGTAGCGCGCTGTTAGAATTTGGATCGTGCAATATTCAGTTAGTGGTGCTATAAATATTTCTTTTTCTATCGACTTTCACAGTGTGAATTTGCGGAACTTTTGATTCTCTTTATGCATTTTTTCATTACGGTGCACGGCTGTAAAAAGGTTGGTAACCCATTATAATCTATTAAACATCTGTATGTAAAATATCCGTTTGTGTTAAAACGCTTGAGTTCAATTATTTTAAAGTAATAAAAAAGCGTAAATATAGTAAGTTGCGATTTATATATTTACGATTTAAAAAATTTAATCTGTAAATTATTTGATTTTGATGTTTTTTGACAGTATTATATATAACATTTTAGACATTTTTTCATTTATAATACCTTTTACATGTAAATCCTGTTTATAAGTAAATACAAAATTAAAATTATTATTGCTCTAATAATTGCTAATTTTCAAATTTTTAATTTCTATTAAGACACTTATAATATTTATTAATTTATTCCAAAAAGAGAAAACAGGTTTTAAAAATATAAAAACTGTTTTCATTTCATCAAAAAATATAAATTCCAACTATTCTTTAGATCATAATTTTATTCCATTTTACTTATTCACGATCTATTCTACGGTTTATATACGAAATTCACGATCTATTCTACAGTTTATAATTTATAATTTAGTACATTTTCAAATTTTTAATAGTTAAAAGGTATAACTATGCAATTTTGCAATAACCTTTATGTAATCACTAAATTTGGTTATCGAATTTATCTTAAGTCGTACCAATTACAATAGCAAGAATTTAATATAATTATTACTGCAACTAAATGAGGGCTCTGCAGTGGCGTAAGGCTTCACGTTGTCAATTCAATTAAATTTTATGTCTACAGCTGCAATGATGAAATATACTTAATGTTTAGTTCTACCTACTTATATTTTCTACAAACATTAGTTAACAAATCAATCATTTTTAAGTAGATCATTGACATGGTATTGAAATTTTAATAGAATTAAAAGTAAATAATTACTCAAAAATTTTAATGGAATTTAAAAATATTACAAATAATCGCGGAATCAATTTTCGAATGTATTATTATTTCTCTCCCAAATTTGTCAACAAAGGATAAAAACAAAATGCAACCAAAAACAAATTCGAAAACTTCTAAAAACAGGAAGTAATTATTTTGTCCAAATATCCATAAAGCACGTAGATGTCTCTGCCTGTCCGCGTCGTAGATTTTGGGTGCTCCATTTTCGATTCGTGGCTCTAACGGGCGAGCCAATCTCGTCGCTTCCGCGAAGTATCTTCCCCTTTTCTCCTGCGGTTAGCATCGTTCTCGAAGTCTCGCACACTCCCGCATTGGTCGTACGTTATACTTATCGCTTGACTACAAAGCGCACAGTGAAAACTTGCACAATCGCAAAGCCGACCTTCTACACATACGCAAGCAGTGACGCATCTGTACGTGGCACACGCCCCGACAACAGCGATACGAGACTCGGGCTACCGCGCGCGCGCGTAGACGCGACTTCCTCCTCCGGTTTTGCGTGCGCCGTGCTGGTGCTTCTTGCTCTCTCCTTTCCGGGATTCTCTCAGACCGAGGAAGGATGGCTCAGAACAATTACTTCGGATTCACGCACGGTGGCACTCAATATGGGTATGTTAAATTTTTAATTCGATATTTATTACTGCGGGATTACTTTTTTGATAATTCGATGGAAGTCAGTAATGGAGGTGAACGAGTGGACAGATGCGAGGCGGTGCGGCGAGGCCGCTTTATGCCTGCCGGCTTGGCCGCCATTTCTACTATCTCTCTCTTGCTCGCAGCTAAAGAAGCGTTATTTCATTCACAAGTTCGGTAAATTCGAGAAAATTCGAGATGTCGGCTAGTCGGTTTTATTGGAATACAAGAAATTTGTTTCCGCGTGGCGACTCATAGGTTTTTTCCGCGACCTGCCGCGTGGAAACTTCCATTTTCTACATAGGCGCGTGCTCCATCGTTATATGTCTGTCTTTCTCAACGCTTATTTTTTTTCACGAGGCATACGCTGAATTTCAAGATCGATATTTTTTCTGTAGCGACATGGATATTTACCCATGTCGAATTACTTTCAGCTGCATGTTGCCTTATAAATGCAAGAAAATATTACGTAGAGAGCAGAGCCATGAGAAAGATATATGATTGTAGAGGAAATGATGGAGTTGCTTTAATGATGGCATCTTTTTATGTTTTAGGGCTACCAGTGCTGCAGCTTATCAGACGGGACAAGCTGGTTATGCAGTAACTCCAGCTGCCACTGCTGCTACATACACCCAGAGGCCAGCTGCTGCCGCAGCCACTGGCTACGAAACTTATCAGGCAGCTGCTGCTGCTGCTGCTACAGGCACAACGTACGCTGGTAGGTGTTACATAATTTCATTTATATTTTTTTCCTATATTAATTCAATAATATGTTACTTAAAAAACCCAAAAAATATTTAAATATTGATTAAAATGCTTAGAAAAAATACTACTTTTTAGTAGTATTTAACCCTAGGTTTTACGAATGTAACTTATTTCTTTAGCTGCAAATCCAGGAACAGTTCCACAAACCTACGACTACGGATACGGCCGGGCTGCTCCTGCTGCAACTTACGACGCCACAAAAACCTACTACCAGCAACCAGCTGCTGCAGCGACGTACACAACCACTGAAACACATTATCAGGCTGCAAAACCGGCCTACAGTACAACAAGTGCATACGCTGGAGCTCCAAGACAAGCAACAACTACTGGCCAGGCTAAAACCTATCAAGCATCCAGCACAGCCTACCCACAAACCAACCCATCTCAGAACACTACATATTCATCTGGTTACTCTGCCCCAGCAGCACCAGCTGCTGCTCCAGCCGCAGCAACGAACAGTAAGTATTTAGATTAATTAAATTGAATATTTAAATGTTTAAAGTTTTTATGTAATGAACATATTAATCAGTAAATAATATGCATATATTGATTCAATCTTTAAGATTTTTTGAAATTTTAATAACATTCTTTTAAATTCAATGCATATTATGCAATACAAAATTTAAAAAAATTGAAAGTATATTCTTCTTAACAAACGATTAAGCATTGCACTAAAAATTAATATTAATTTTCCACTCTCCTGTTCTCAATTTTTGCAATGCTTAATCTTTTACACTTATTTTTTGAGTGTGCCTAAGCTTCCTCATCTGTTTTTCCTCTGTTACTTATCTTCACTTGTTTTTTAACCTTCTGTTATTCAGTTTTACAACCTTAAAATCGTTTTGCAATTCCTTCTGTTAACTTTTATTTAAATCTGATATTCTTAACAAAAATTAAAAAATTTCAGGTTTATTTCATACAATTTTCATACTTACAGATTTTGTTCTATCGATTTTTTCTTTGTACCACTTAAAAAGAAAATTATCTGGACATTTCTAAAATTTCAAAATCCAGAAAACAATGACAATTGATTGCATTAATGAAAACATAGTCTAGATAATTTTCTATTAACATTTGAAAACTAAAATTTCTTAAATCTTTGTTTAAAATATAATTATTAATTCACTTTTTTAATTAAAAAATCGCTAAAATACTTTTTGTATTTAGAAACTTGAAATGTTCATTAAAGAGTTATTCAAACTATTAAAGAAGTTAATGAATCTTTGCAAGGCAAAATAATTGAATTTTATGAAGAATTAAATTTTGTCAATTCAGATCTAGTCAAAATTTCATATCAGAATTATGTATGTGAAATTTTAATTTTCTAAAAAATTCTTTATTGAACATTTTGCATTAACATTAACAAAACTAAAAAATATGAAATTGATTCTCTCAAATTCTTTGAAAAAAGAGGAGTTACAAAACGCCGTTTCTTAGAAAAATAAATTTGCCAAATAAGCATTCTTTAGAAAAATTGACATAAAAGACTCTAATGAAGTAAATGAGAAAGCACTCGGCTGCTCGCGATGCTTAAAAGCAAAAAAAGAGGGAAACTTGGAGGCTTCAATTTCATTTTCTTTAGAAACGGCGGGTACAGCGTATTCCGGCTACGACGCAGCGCTGTACAGTGCCGCGACAATGTACGTAGCTCAGCAGAGCGCAAACATCAATTCGACTAACCCGAAGACCGGAGGTTGGCAGGGCTACGGACGCAAGGGCTTCGGCTCTGGCGGCGGCGGCGGTGGTGGCGGAGGAGGCATGAAGGCGATGCGACCGAAGCAGCCACCAAAACCCCAACAACTTCACTACTGCGATGTCTGTAAAATCAGCTGCGCTGGCCCACAAACTTACCGTGAGCATCTCGAGGGCCAAAAGCATAAGAAGAAGGAGGCTTCCCTCAAGGTCCCTCAGCAGCCACCTGCACGAGGGGCTGGAAATTCCCTCAGATGTGAGCTTTGCGATGTCACCTGCACGGGTAATGACGCCTACGCTGCCCACATTCGAGGAGCTAAACATCAGAAAGTAGTCAAATTACACACTAAACTTGGCAAGCCCATCCCCAGCGCGGATCCCACGGTGCTCAATCCCAAACCGAGTGCTGTTAACAAAGCTGGAGGTGCCAAGAAGGGTGTCATCACTGCTACTCCTAAGATCAACTTTGTAGCATGTAAATATATTTTATTTTCATTTATTATCTTCTAATCTTCTAAAATAATTAATGCTTATACTAGTTACTGTAATTCGAGAACGTTATGCACTTGTAAAGTGACATTTCTAAAGAGTATATAGAATACCTCCAAGGCTTCATTGCTTACGTTCTTTATTGATTATCATTAGATGTCTATTGATTAAATATAGCATAAATTGTTTTGAACTTCTTCAATGCTCTAGCCATAAAGCCTTATAGATACCATCTATAGAAATATAAATTAGTAGTATAAAGCTAATAATTACTACTAATGATTACTGTTAATTTATTTAATTTTGAAAACTTCACTGCAGAAAATATTTTATTCTATTCCCAAATATAGTGATGTATCTTTTTGAGTCTGAAACAAACCAATTCTTATCGCCACATTACGACAGCATGTACACTTTAATATTTGATTTCATTAAAATGTTATTTTAAGATAAGATTAAAATATGTTTACATTTGGTATCTAGCCAAAATTGTACATGTGCTTGAATATATTTAAAAAAAACATTTTTATGTATGAAAAATATTTGGTTAACACATGAATTCTTTCTAATGAAAGAAAATTGACTTTAAATTATAAATGTTATTAAATACATTTTTAATATGCAAAAAGTTGAGTGTAACGGAAAACTTTAATTTCAGCTGGAAATTTGGGAACAGTCAATCCAGGCCAGGATGTTAAAGTTGAAGACAATGACGATGGAACTGAAGAACAGACTACTGATGAAAAAGACATTCAGCCAGTTGGTCAGGAGTACATTGAAGAAAACAAATCAGAAGATGGCAAGATCATCAGTTTCAATTGCAAACTTTGCGAGTGCCGTTTCAATGATCCCAATGCCAAAGACATGCACATGAAGGGCAGACGCCACCGATTCGCCTATAAAAAGAAGGTCAATCCTGATCTCGTCGTCGACATGAAGCCAAGTCTTAAGGTATGTCTACATTAAATTTTTTTGAATGTACATGTAAATAAATAATCATTTCTGATTTCTGATTTTTTTTAATTAGTTTTTTATTGTAAAAAAAAAACAAATATTTTTTAATGATTATCATCAGTATGAAATTTAACTTAATTTTATTTTTATTGTATTCTAGCAAAGAAAGATGCTTGAAGAAAAGTTACGTCAGCAGCAAATGCGGGATGAATATATGCGCCGACGAGACGAAATGTCACAAATTGGACCAATGGGACCTATGGGCCCAATGATGGACGAGGAAATGATGTACTGGGAAGAACGACGTCGTTATGAAGAGGACTGCGAATATTACGAATGGTACCGGCGTTACGGTCGTGGACCTGGAGCACCACCGATGCCCAGACCTTTCCCTGGCCCACCACCCATGATGATGTTCCCTGGACCGCAGAGACGACCTGATACATCAGATGACAAACATGTCTTAGCTCATCACTCAACTATTTATCCAAAAGAGGAAGAATTGCAAGCAGTTCAGAAAATTGTCTCGCATACAGAGAAAGCTCTCAAATTTGTGTCTGACGCTCTTGCTGATTCCGGTAAGATATTTAATTTAATGAATTTTAAACTCTAAATAATTAATCGACTTTGTTGAAAATATATGTATTTTTAAGTTGGGTTTAATTTTTATAAATGTATCATATTACAGCAGCACCGGCAGCAGTAACACCTCCAGCCAATGCCACTAACGCAAACGCTAATGATACGGCGAAAAAGGAAGAGGGTAAGAAGGCTGCTCCTCAAAAGGAAGATGGCAGTGATGGAAACCTGTTCTCTTTCCAAAAAGAGAAAGAAGATTCAAGAATCCTTAGAGGTGTCATGCGAGTGGGAAATCTCGCTAAGGGTCTTCTTTTATCAGGCGATAACCATGTTTGTCTTGTAGTATTATGTGCTGAAAAGCCAACTAGGTAAATTAAATTTGATCAAACTTTATTATTCGAAGTAATAATTTCAACTCTATTAAATTTTATCGTAATTTTAGAACGCTCTTAAATAAAGTTGCTGAAATATTACCAGTGCAGTTGAAAACGGTAGCACCCGAAGAAACTTACAACGTTGGTAAACATCCAGAATCGGCTGCTCTCACTGTATCAGGCGGAACAGTTACTGTTAGTGTCACATTAACCAGTCCCCTGATGCGTGATTCGACCAAAGCAGCACCACCAGCAGGTAATTTAATTGCTTCTCATGTTTGCACCGGCCAAGAAAAGGATAACCGAAAAATGTGTGCATTTGCAATAGGACGAGCAAAAGGGTTTTCATTTCCTTTTACTTTTATTGTTGTATTACATATCTGTTGATTAGATTTCGATTTAGTTTGTTCTTTTCATGGCCTGGAAAAGGTTTTTAGTAACGTTTCTTTCCAAGCACCAGGTAAGCGGCAGTTTATTACAGTTCCAAGGACTACGAGGTTGCCAGTGTGTGTACATACGCTCTATAATCTAAACTTAATTCTTCTTAACGCAACGGCATTTGTGTGCAATGTACAACTCGAGATGCTGCTCGAGTTATACAACTTACAAATGTAGTAGCGTTTGATGAAGTTTTTCGCACTTAATGATTCACCAAAAATTATTCTTTACGGGAAAGAGAGAGCGTAAACTTGATACATGTGTAAAGTTTCTTTCGTTCAATTTTTATTATATTTAGTCAAATTTTTAAAAATTTGTTTTGATATTTCACGAAAGTTAAACTAGATTACTATTGAGAACGATCGGTTCACGTTTAGCTACGGCTAGCTAGAGTCTCCTTCAAAGAAGAGATTTTCTGTGATATCAACGTGGACATGCTTTCGATATCCGGAAAACAACGCTGAGGCAATCTGAAAACTATGGACTTTTTGATCATGCATATGAATAATCCACCCTCTATGTCTTAATAGAGTGTAGTTTAGTTCGACGCTTAACGTTTTTTCTTACCAAATTTTATTCATTACAGGCAATGATAGTGATAGCGTATAATTTGCAAGAGCACTTTATGTTTATTTTTTTATTTATCTACTGCAAATAAGCGAGCCATTAACACTATCAATGTTGGAATTTGAAATTATTATCGCACTGCTACAATCACGTGAATAAAATTGAAAAAAACGTTTTCGCATCGAAGCACACTCTTGAACTATCACAGCTTAATAGTTTGTTTATTTTATTTTAATAGAAGCGAGGCAAAATAATTTAGTAAACAAGTGAAAAACTAATAGTTTATGAAAGCGTAGAAACCAAATGAAGTAATCAACAGATAGCTAAAAATCATATGTACAAAAAACAAATAGAGGGATTCTTTTCCAAGCCGGGCATGATCAAACACTCTAAGTGTTGTCTAAGCGTGTTGTGCTTTCTTTGTTGGAATCTCAGATAATGCTGGACAGCAGCAGCAAGGAGCTGCGCAACAACAAACGACGCCCGCGACGCCCGCCGCGACGAAACCAGATCCACCAGATGTACTTCCCAAGGCTAAGTGTTTGGAGGCTTTAGCTGCGCTCAGGCATGCCAAGTGGTTTCAGGTTTGATCTCAACTCAACCATTCAAAACAGACAAATTTATTAGAGCAATGAGTAACGGTTTTTATCTAAAATGTCCACGAACTTTGTCAAAAAGTGACTTCTTCATTACATATTTATATTTTTGACATTAAACAACGAGTGCAAGTTGTCCTCTCTCTCTCTATCCACAAAAAGGACTATAAAATAAGGGAAAAAGCGCAAAAATCGAAGATTAAAACAGAGTAATGAAAACTAGTTGCCTTTGAAACCTCCAGCCTTGTGATCTGCAGCTTTTATTTTCTAAGAATAATAATCTCGCAGCATGAAAATTTATGTATAATTATATTCTAGCGTTTAAATTAAATTAAATACATAGTTTTGTTTGAGTACACACTGTGCCTTGATTATTCTTTGGCATCTTTAGATTGAGATTGAAAGTTGTTTGTGTACATGCTGATTTCGTCGCATTTTTATTAAAAGCGAAATGAATGATTGATTAGTTAAGATGCTATTGATAAGCAAGTGTCAAGAGTGCGATCAAACATGCTACTAAACAAGAACTTTCAAGCAAGTATAGTTTTCTGTTGTTAGTTTTGAATTAACGTGAGACTATGCTTGTCTGGGTTCGTTATATTTTTTTTATGCCTGCGATATCCAGAATAATAAAATAGTTGATTAATTTTCCTTTTCACGACTGCTAAATTACAGAACTTCAAAAGTTCGCTTGAATCGATTTTATTTGATTTCTCTTGCTTTTAATATTTTCTAGTATTGGGATTAATTGATTATTCTGGATCATATGCACCGTGTAGCGTAGACTGAGTCTGTTCTAGGTCTGTCTTAGAAGAAATAAATTATAAAAATTAATCAAGTTTTTGCGCTTGCTTTAAATATCTCAATAATAAAAACGTTAAATAATCGAGTACTCGTTGTATAAATTAATAAAGCTTTCCAGTTTATCGAGCGTGCCTTTAACGAGCACTCCTAGCAATGACAACTAAAAGACAGACAAGCACATGCACACAGTGGTGTCGATACGTGTACCGGGTGTTTTTTTTAATAAACTACCACTTTTCGGTTCAAGCTCTGCATCAATTGTTTTTTTCTATTTTACGAGTAGTACTTTCTTATTACTATTTTTTCCGATTAACTGTTTAGTAATGTATTTTGTTTTACATAAAATCGGTAACACAAACGCAAGATAAACACCCGGTAATATTGATATGATATATAATACTTGTAACGGTAATATAAAGATGATTACGTATAAAACGGTATAAACGATAGGCACGAGGCTGGAAGGGTAACGCTAAAGCTCATACGTAGCAAAGTTTGAGGTAGACTAGGATGGTTACAACGAGTTTGAATGGTTGATAATGCTTGAAAATTATTTTTAACAGGCTAGAGCAACTTCTCTGCAGAGCTGTGTGATGGTTATTCGTATTATGCGTGATTTGTGCAATCGCGTGCCCACCTGGGGTCCATTAAATCCTTGGGTAGGTTTCTTATTTAAATCTAAATATTTATTTTAATAATAATGTAATCATTAATTTTATTAATGTTAACTCTGAATATTTAGGCTTTAGAACTACTGACTGAAAAAGTTCTTAGCACGTCCAGTGTACCGCTTAGTCCTGGTGCAGCATTGAGGCGATTGCTGGAATGTGTTGCAGGAGGAATTTTACTACCAGGAAGTCCAGGTTCGTACTTCAGTTTTACTACTTTACTATATATTAACATTCAATTTTGAAATAAATATTAAATGATGATACCGATGACGAGACTGAGAATAGTGCAGTGTTACTCAACGATCTTTTATACAAGTCTTTTGTATTTCTGATTGACGAGTGACGTCCCTGTACAACTTCACAGATTATTTTGGCAATCTGATTTTTTTTTACTAAATAAATAATTTATTTACTACACCATCACACATTTAAAACTTATGAGAAAAAAATATTTGGTTTAATAGGACTTTCTGACCCTTGTGAGAAGGATCCCGTAGATGCTATTGGTACCATGACAGCACAGCAACGTGAGGATATTACAGCCTCTGCCCAACATGCCCTCCGTCTCGTTGCCTTCCGACAAATTCACAAGGTCCTCGGCATGGAACAATTACCGCCACCGAAACACAAGGGTCCATTCACGCGCAAGCGAAGACGTGATAACAGCAATGGTGAAGGTACTGATAGCGAGGCATCAAAAAAGGACAAAAAAACAGAAGAAACTAAAATGGAGACGGACTCCAAGTAGATTTCACCAAAACATTCAATTTAAACTTAAGTCATAACTTATAAAAATGAGAAAAAAAGAAAATGCGATTTACACTGATTATAAGATATCCCCTGATGTACGTATATTATTGTTCCAATTGCTTGTTTCTAAGAGATATTTTAGGAAGTAAAATAATAAAGAGTTATGGTAATCCATTATAAGATTATCGTGTTGTGAAGACTTATTTCAAGATTTTTATTCTTCTGAAAATACGTTACTTGGTTTTGCTACTTTTAAGGCACGATACCATTTCTCTTTTATGTGTCACTGTGCATTATTTTGGAACAAGCAATTGGTATGATGTCAAATTTTAAACATAGAATCTTGTCAAGGGGAAGGCAGTAGACTTCGTGATTAGTTTGGACTACTTATTTAGCTATGCATCTTCGAATCAAGACCGAAACCAGAGTCACAATTGTAATCTGATAAAAGCTAAGTCAAAAAGGAAGCTGTGGAGATTTGTAACTTTTGAAGGTTAAAAATAGATGTAGTTTATATCGGAACTTCATGTGTATGTTGTGTGTGTAGTCTTACTTAGTTGAAGCGGCTAAGAAAAGAAAAAATGTTCATAAGTAAGACTCGTTATTCCAGGGACATTACATAGGACTCGATCAAAATGAAGAAGCTGCACGAAATTAAATGTATAACAAAAGTACTTTATTATTTTGACGTATAACTTTAATCGAGAAAAATATATGCTCCTTGCAGAATTATGTCTTTGATTCATCTACGTTACACCGATGAATTCTTTTCGGAATGGGTGTATGCTGTACTGCTGAACTGCTGTACTTTGCAAAAGTTGATGAATAAATGAAGAGATTAAAATAAAAACAAACGAAAAGAGTTCAGAAGTTTAATTCACTTCAACCATTATTCCTATCATTTTTTTAATAAAATTATGTTTATTTATTTATTTAAGAAAGAGACAAAGAAACTCTGCAACGAGATGAGACAAAATATTTGCACTTATGACCGCACACACAGTTACACTATTTCATAAAGAAATGTTTATAAATCTTATAATTTGTAATTCATTTCAAGACTGCTCTCTTGTTTGCTTTTCATAAACAAGAGCTTTCGCAGTGATAAGTTTGCGTATAGAATAGTTTTTCACTCGATTTGTATCAAATTCGAAATCTTATCAAAAGAGAAAAGTAATTTTTTTTTTTCTTTACCAAAATTATTTTTATTTGAAACTTTTACACCAAAATTACGTTAAACAAGAGCGTAATTTTAAAATTCAGTATAGTCATATGTTCCTAATTAAAGGGTAAACTATTTAATCCACATTGCTTCACTAAAAACTTTTATAAATAATTTTACTATCATACTGCTTGCATGACATCTTTGTCTTTGATAAATCTTTAAATATTTTTAATTTAAAAGTAGTATGAGATAAAATTATTATTTTTTTAGTTCTCATACAGAATTTATTTATAGTGCAATGTCAAAACTAATGTTTTTGTAATAAAATGCAATGTGGTGTTAAGTGAGCTTACTTTAAGTGTCGTGGAAAAACAAAAATTTTTTTGTTACATTATTTTAAAGCAATGAACTTTCATGTATATTTTCATTGTGTTCATTGTTTTCTGCAATGAATAAACAAAGGCTTTAAGAAACATCATTTTTTCTTTTTTAATATCCCATCATTCAAACAATACTATTGAATATGCTTGGTAACTTTTTGTTTTTAACTAATGATTTTTCATTTATAGGCAATCTTGTTTTAATTTACGCTACAACTTTTTTTTAAATTTATTTAAAATCACATGCCTCTATATCTTTATTAAACTAATAATAAAATTTTATTATACTATTTGATGAAACGCTAATGTTCATATTTAAAATGCAAAAATTAAATTTTTTACAACCGCATTAACGAAGGAACTACAAGAATATAATATTTACAAGAGTAATCACTTATTTGATAGCGATTGAATAGAAACTTCGGAAAATCGTTTTAGGCACCAAAATATAAAGAAGAAAGCCACGTTATAAAAATGCTAACAATTTTAAAAGATAGCGTTTTCTTTTTTTTTTTTTTTTTTTGGAAGAGTTTAGTTTCAAATGAAAACGTTAGTTTTTCAATTTCATTATTTTCTGACTTTTAAAACTTTCTAATACCCCCCACCTAGAAAGATTTCAAAAATTTATTCTTGGACTAATTTTACTACCCCCTAGGAAGGCCCGCCTAATGATCCAGATGTTTTGGAGATTTCTCTTTCAAGAATCCTTACCATCTAGTACAATTCGAAATTTGTTACTTAAGTATTTTAAATTAATTTCACTCTATTGTAAATAAATTGCAAAATGTTATGAATATTAAATCGTCTTATTTTATTAGGTTTTAAAGAATTTTTTTATCCGGGTCACATGTAGTTTTTGTAAAAATTGAAAAAAAAAAAATTTGATAAATAAATTTTGTGTTGTGAAAAATCTGCTTTTTAGATTCCACTTAAAATTTATGATTATGATGAGGCACAATGAGAAATTTATACCTTTATTTTTCACGTGAATAAGTTTATAAAAAACTTGTTATAAAACTGTTTATAAAACCGTTTTTACAGAGACTAAATAGTATAAGTTATCTCTATTTACATGATTCTTGTCCAATAAGTGGCAACTTAGTTTAAAAATAGGAGAAACGTCAATACTATGAACCTATTCAAAAAATAAGGATACTTAGAAACTATTGGCAAGCATTAAAAACTATTTAAAAGCATTACAAAGCACACTTTACATCACCGTTATTAAGTTACACCGATGTTTTCGACATTATAATTCGTACAAAGTGTCTTCTAAAATAAATTAAAGATTCTTTAGTTAAATCTTTACCAAATTAGAATTACATAGTCGCAGTTGTGTATTAAAATTCAACGACGCTTCTCAACTACCGATTACGAGAAGTCGGAAAAAGCTGTGCACTTTGCTTTTCTACAATGTCAGAACTTCTGATTAGTCATGTCTTGTCTTGTAGTTATTGCCTGGCATGTCGCTTATCGCGCTATTCGTTGCATCAGCTGTTCTATACAGTTATTAAAATTGCTCTAAATAGTCAAATTCTCGGAAGAATGATACCTCGCTTTTTATAAAAGCATAGAAAATTATAAATTTTCTACCTAAATTTGCAAAAGCCGTCTTGAACATCAACGTAAATGACAATAAAATTCGCTATTTGCTTAAGAGATTAAACCATTGCATATACATTTTGACATTAATTAAATTCGATGATTGATAGAACAAAGCCAGTGGAAATTTACAATGAAGCCAGTGTTTAAAAAAGGCTTTGTGACGCATTTAGAGTACAATTTTCTCGAATCTATTGTACAAGAACCCCGAAATAACGGAATTTTGGACCGCTTGAGTTTTCTCTGCAGCGTATATATGCAGCGTATTGATTTATTTTCAAGCGCACAAAGGCGACATGGAAAAGCTAATGTAATTATAGCTATCTGATTATCCAAATTAAAGCATTTAAATACAGCTGAGAGTACAATACAATATTTACTAGCGAACGAAAACAAAGCTAGTCTTATTGATAAATAAAAAAGTCTCGATGCAAAATAAATGTATCGATGACGCTCGACTGTAAATTATAAATAATATGTCTAGTTGCCGATTTTTTTTTATTCAATTCAAAAGGCCAATTCAATATATATTTAAAAAAAAAAAAGTTGCCGAATTTCTTCTGGAAAGCTGGGAATGTAGACTGTCGTCACGTGAACGTTTTCGTAAACAAATCGATTTATTGGTTAGTCGGGAGAAAACGTCTCAGACACAGCTGCGCACTTCCTACCTTAAAAATAAACATTGTTCAGGATTTTCAGCAAACTTTTACAAGAAGGATTTAATCCATCTCCCATCGTGCACCTATAAAAATTTATATCTTACTGCGACAAAGGCTATTGTCCACCATCTTGGTGTATGTACAAAAGCTGTGCATGCTTTATCGCATTTCTTACCCCTAAAATCTGTCAATTTTTATTTTTGATGAAAGTTTGGAGGGACCTCTTGCTGGGCCAAAAGCATAAACTTTCTTCAGATAATGTAAACTTAATGAAGGATCTAGTGAAGTCGTATTGTCTCATGGGAAAGGCCTACCTGCCTGGCCGAGAGCCAATCAATGGCATGACGCTCTGTCTCCCAACCAATGGCTGAGCTCCGCGCAACGCCTGCCTAGAGGCTATAAATACGCCGGAGCTACCCAGAGCAGTCATTATTGCTCCGACTGCGGACCGAGAACGTTGGTGATTTCATTTTGAGAGATATTTTCTTTGGAGAGAAACTACATAGACTGAGGTGAGTGTTTAGAAAGCAAGCGATTTTTAGTTTTTTCAACAATTTTCAATATCCGGTCAAGTTAGCATACGGTAATTCTAAAGTAGTACGTTTTAAATTCGTATTTGGGCGTCAATTTAGTAAAACGATGGAAATTTAGAAGATATGAAATGGTGTTTCGAAAGTAGAGTGAGAAAAATTGAATTGCGCAGTTGATTTCTGTATAAGGCTTGTACTTCAGGAATTGAGGTCATCGTGACCAATAAAGGTTAAACAGTTACGAAAAAGGTTTTACGGTATTTTTTTTAGTGTTTCTAGTGAATTTTGATCAAAAACGCAATTTTTAATAGTAAATATTCAAAAAGCCAGAGACAGCTGACTTTCTTTGTTCGGTTGCTGGGGGAGCGTCGACGCCATTGCAACAGTCCGATTGATTAGCCATCTATTTTGGAATTTGTAAAGTATAATACTAAACATTGATTTTCGAGAAATTTTAGTGAATTTTAAACGTAGTTTCGAATTGTTTGCGGAATATTGATTGATTCTTGGCCTTAGTGAAATGTATTAGAAACGTTGAGCGTAACGGTAAACGGCGATTGGTATGCATAATCATTAGTTTATATAATTGACATTTATAATAAATTGTTACGTGATTTAGTGGTGAAAAACATTAATTACGCGTCACAATTTACGTAGAAATTGCTCGACTCTAGACTCTGGAGGTGAGTCAGCCGTGTGTTAGTCCACCATTTTGTGTAAGCCAGCTGTGTGATTATTGATCGGAAGCGAAGTGACTTCGCCCTATGACTTCATTTTCGTTTATGGAATATTGTTAATGCTAAATAAGTTCAAATATTTACATATTAAAGAAAAATATTTTGATATGGAATTGTTAGATGAAACAATTTAACGAAAATACCATTAAATGACAATAATAATTATAAATAATTAATAAATTATAAAGATACTACTAGCAATTTTTGTTTGTTTTTAAATTTAGTGATGGGACGATTAATCTACTATATTAATAAAAAAAAATTTTATTTCTTTTTAAACATTACATTTTCTTTAAATCTGGAGTGTCAGATCAATAAAATATTCTTGATTTTTAATACTTATTATAAATTATAACATTTTACTCTGTTTATTAATATAAATAAATATTAAATTACTTACCACAATTTAATTCTGATTTGTATAGAATGATTTTTAATTTTACTTTTTTATTATTTTAGATAAAAATGCAGATCTTTGTGAAGACATTGACTGGCAAAACCATTACCCTTGAGGTAGAAGCCTCTGATACAATTGAGAATGTGAAGGCTAAGATTCAAGATAAAGAAGGCATTCCCCCAGACCAACAGAGGTTGATCTTTGCAGGCAAACAGCTTGAAGATGGACGCACTCTGTCTGACTACAATATTCAAAAGGAGTCTACCCTCCATCTTGTACTGCGACTTCGTGGTGGTATGCAGATCTTTGTCAAGACCCTCACTGGCAAGACCATTACTCTTGAAGTTGAAGCTTCTGACACAATCGAAAATGTCAAGGCTAAAATACAGGACAAGGAAGGCATTCCCCCAGACCAGCAGAGGCTAATCTTTGCAGGCAAACAGCTAGAAGATGGACGCACTCTATCCGACTACAATATTCAAAAGGAGTCTACACTTCATCTTGTACTCAGACTTCGTGGTGGAATGCAGATCTTCGTCAAGACCCTCACTGGCAAAACCATTACTCTTGAAGTTGAAGCTTCAGACACAATTGAGAATGTAAAAGCCAAAATCCAAGATAAAGAGGGTATTCCTCCAGATCAGCAGAGATTGATCTTTGCTGGTAAGCAGCTTGAGGATGGTCGTACATTGTCTGATTACAACATTCAAAAAGAATCTACACTTCACTTGGTTCTCCGTCTACGAGGTGGTATGCAAATCTTCGTCAAGACCCTCACTGGCAAAACCATCACCCTTGAAGTCGAGGCCTCCGACACAATCGAAAATGTCAAGGCTAAAATCCAGGACAAAGAGGGAATCCCTCCCGACCAACAGAGATTAATCTTTGCCGGAAAGCAGCTCGAGGACGGACGTACCTTGTCCGATTATAACATTCAAAAGGAGTCCACACTCCATCTTGTACTTCGTCTTCGGGGAGGTATGCAAATCTTCGTCAAGACCCTTACTGGCAAAACCATCACTCTGGAAGTTGAGGCCTCCGACACAATCGAAAATGTCAAGGCTAAAATTCAGGACAAGGAAGGTATCCCTCCCGATCAACAGAGGTTGATTTTCGCCGGAAAGCAGCTAGAAGATGGGCGCACTCTCTCAGATTATAACATCCAGAAAGAGTCTACTCTCCATCTTGTACTTCGTCTTCGTGGCGGTATGCAAATCTTCGTCAAGACCCTCACTGGCAAAACAATCACTTTGGAAGTTGAGGCCTCCGACACAATCGAAAATGTCAAGGCTAAAATTCAGGACAAGGAAGGAATCCCTCCCGACCAACAGAGATTGATCTTTGCTGGAAAGCAACTGGAAGATGGGCGTACTCTCTCAGATTACAACATTCAAAAAGAGTCCACACTTCACTTAGTTCTTAGGCTGCGTGGTGGTATGCAGATTTTTGTTAAGACCCTTACTGGCAAAACAATCACTCTGGAAGTTGAGGCCTCCGACACAATCGAAAATGTCAAGGCTAAAATTCAGGATAAGGAAGGCATCCCCCCAGACCAACAGAGATTGATCTTTGCCGGAAAGCAACTAGAAGATGGGCGTACTCTCTCTGATTACAACATTCAAAAGGAGTCCACACTTCACTTAGTGCTTAGGCTGCGTGGTGGTATGCAGATTTTTGTTAAGACCCTCACAGGTAAAACAATCACACTTGAAGTTGAAGCTTCAGACACAATTGAGAATGTAAAAGCCAAAATCCAAGATAAAGAGGGTATTCCTCCCGATCAACAGAGGCTAATCTTTGCCGGAAAGCAGCTTGAGGATGGACGCACACTTTCAGACTACAACATTCAAAAAGAATCTACTCTCCATTTAGTCTTACGTCTCAGGGGTGGATGTTAAATTTGTAAAATTGCTTTATGTGATCTCGATTTTAGTTGTAAAGAATTAATGTTTATATATGAATATAAATAAACTACGATTTTTATTTAATTAAATACTGCTATTTATTATCCTATCCTACAAAAAAATATTGTAAATAATTAAATAATATAAACACAAATGCATAAATTTGATTTATTCTATATACTAAAAGTGATAGTTACAATGTTTAGTAGTTTTTGCCTTTTATTGGAATTGTTAATATGTAATATTTCATAAATATGTTAACAATTATGATTCAAAAGTAATAACTTAGCAAAAAATTAAGAAGTATTTTAATAAATTGATTCAGTTAACGTTTCAAGTATATATTTTACATTAATTAATACATTAGATTTTAATTGTCTGAATTAACACTCCAATTATCCGGTTGAAGTGCTTTTACTTTTACCGACTGCCACTGCCACCACCACCATGTACCAATAAAATTTAAGTAACTTTGCCGAGCTTCACGAAGGGGGCGCTGCTTACCTTTTCACAATTTTCAAATGTATATAAATAATTATTGAAAGAATTAAAAAACGAATCGATTAAAATATATAATCTTCAATTAATTAAAATTTGATATCCAAGCATAATTTGCACATTAGTTAAAAAGTTATATTTAATTTTTTAATTAACTTATATAATTGAGACAGAATGCTATGGATAGTAGAAAGCTAAATTTTAATTTTATAAATATAAATGTGAATATAATACGATAAAATATTTTTTAAATCATTTTAAATATTTCGATGATTAACAAAAAATAACACAATAACAGCTTTGTTTGTAGCACATATTTATTCTCATTGTAAAAATTGCATTAAACAAAATACAATAAAAATTTACAACATAAATTTTACTCTTGTTTAATTATTAATTCTTGATTAATATAGTCACATTGACACAATTTTGTCAGCTCCAAAAATAACTGCGATGCAAAATTTGATGCCGTTCCACGCAATATAAATGTAGATTTCCGCTCCTTCTCATTATCAGCTGCAACGCTACGAAGAGAACTTAAATCTCGCAGACAGGCTTCAACTCGAGAGCAGTAAATCATCGCTGCTCAAATGAAGTCACCGAAAAGTCGCTTGCAAAACGGGCCTTCGCGCAGACGGGCCTCGTGCATCAAAGTTGTCGATTTACAAACAATGCTCGCGCGAAATTACTCTCATTCGGCGCTCGGCGCTCGTATCGGTACCAAATAATTAACGAAATTACTTCTGCGAAGCCGCGTCTCGCGATCGCCGATGATTTAACGGCGATTGTTCCCCCCTGCATCCCTGAGGGGCCGAAGACTCGAGTGCGCGTATATGTGCTCTTTCAGTCTGGGAGAATCAGAAATAATTGATATGCGAATGTACAGAAAGGAGTTTTCTGCGCAGTCCTGCAAAATTTTTAATCAAAATCGCTCGGATTCATCGGCAGCATAAAAGCTATGGCGTAAAAGCTGGGGTTGTTGAAAGGACAGGAATAAAGTCGATATTGAATGGTGGAATAGAGATTTGTTAGAACGATTGTAAAAAGTCAGTGTGGTTTATGTGGTTGCGATCTTGTCTTTTTTATTATATTAATTCGTAAATAATTAATTTATCTTTAATTAAAAGTTCCTGATTTTCCTTGGCAAAAATGTACCGGAGCCCGTAAGAAATATTCTTAGATTCTAATTAAAGCTTTTGATTCCAAATATAAAAAGAATAATAGCTCCCCGAAGCAATAAATTTATGGCGACAAACGAACTCCGGAGTCGAGAAGAACCTTTTCTATTTCCAGAAGTGCTCCGAGTGCATTATTCTTTCGGTAAAGACCCTCCGGTCTTAAAAATCGTAAGAGTGCATCTTCAACCTCAGCCCACGCGGAACAAAGCTTCAACCTTATCGCTCTAAAATTAAATTTAAACCACTCGTGCGCCGATATAATACACCTGTCGACTCGATCGAGCTCGATTTTTGTCACAAAAGAACACTCTCCCAAGCGCGACGCGTCCTCTCTCCCGAAAAAACGGCAGCTTTTAAATCTTACTCGTCGGCGCGCAATATTGCCCCGGAATTATGTACATACATTTCGCCGTCCGGTAAGCCGAAAAAAGCCGCGCGCGTCGCCCGAAACGTACGGAGGCGGGAAAAATCGCCGCGCGAACGAACGCACTCTCGCCATTATCCGCGATTTGGGGAATTTGCCAGAACGATCGCCGCGGATAATGGCCTCCCGCGATTTTCAATGCGCGCCCGTAATTCGCGCGCCGCGGCGACCGGGATCCGCTTTATATTTTCATAAATTTACAAGCTGCCGCTTTGCGCCGAGCGCGCGGCTCTCTGTGCACTTGCCGGGACGGTTCAACGGCCCGGAATCTGCACGCGCGAGAGCGCGGTTAATGCGTTGTTGCGCGGCTCTGCGAGTCTCGCTTTTTGAATGGATTGGCGGATTTTTGCGGTCGGCGGCGGCGGGGGGGCGTTTTCGCTGATGGATCATTAGTAGGCTGCGATTTAATATTTATTATCAAAATCGAGGAGGCGGCGATGAAAGCAGGATTATCTACTTTATTAAATGAATATATTACATGTTTGAATTTCATAATTAATTATTGTTTGGAGTACGTTTATTTATTATAATCAATTGCTTTTTAATACACACAATTTTCCATTTTACCTAATGTCCGTTATTAATTCATTCATTTTATATAGCCATTCTTATAAAGTTCAGCTGACGTAATTGATCAAAGTATTCCTATTATTTTTAAATATTTGATTTTTTAAATCATTAATTTAACGTAAAATACACAGTATCAATAATTTTCAATTGTATCTAAAAACAATTACTAAAATCGATCGTTAACGTTTACTAAAGACCGTGTAATTTTAGAAATCCTTGTTCAATTATTCAAAGAACCGCATCCAATAACCGTAGCCTTCGAAGAACGACCAATTTAATCGGTGCAATTGTAAACAAACTTTTATCAAACTTTGATTCGTCCAATATCCGATTGCCATCTGAAACTTCTCGGTGCACTCAAAACGTAGAGAGCCTTCGGTCCGCGGCAAAACGTGTCGAATCGATATAACCCGAAAATAAAAGCCTCCTCCTTAGCCGGCCTAACATCACACCCCGCGCATCTCGTCGAAACCGCGCGCGGCTGATTCCTTCCTTCCTAAAAAACCCGGCGGCTAATCCGCCTCTAAGTCAGCTCTCGCCTCGTCAGCAAATGAAGAGGCTAATGCGGCCGTCAAGTGCAATTAATCCCCCCCCCAAAGCGATGAAAAAAAGCTGCAGCATCCCGAGCGGCCGGCAGCGAGGAAAATAAACGGGCGCCTGCCGGTCTATATATGTAAAATCGTGTGCGCGCCGAGAGAGTCTAGCCGGAAGAGAGTTGCCGCCGAGAGCTTGAGTGTATATCCGTACCTACGCCGCGTGGCGGGGCTAATGCTCTCCTCTCTCTCTCTCTCTCTCTCTCTCTTTCACTGGCAGGGCCTGCAGAGGCTTCTTGGCGCGGGGACTACTCGCGGCCGAGTCAGTCTTTAACTGACTGCCGCGGCGCGACGCGCGATCTTTGCCGGTACCGATCGTTCCTGCACGTGCCGATCTTCCGAGGCGATGTGAGACGGACCGGGAGCTCGGTGGATGCTCCTTTCTTCACGCTCGACTTTTTGGATATTTTTTTTTTCTCAACCACGTAATTAGAGAATGCTAATTTTTTGTTGGCTCGCTCTTTTGCTGGATCGGATGCGATTTCGGGTTGGTATCACGATAAACGAAGGGTTCGCCGGATGCACCGCGGGGATTTATCGAATTTCAAATTGCAGTCGGGCGACGGGGGATAATTGCTTATGCTAATGGCGCTCGATAACGTAAATTTTCGTAATTTAATAAATCGATAAACTCCGCGATTACTCGATCCGCGATAAATCGCAGACATTAAATCGTTCGAACCTGCCCCCGATTTTCGTTAAAGCGGCCGGGGCGAGCATTCCATCCAGCAAAAGTAGCGATCTTTCCCCTCGGCTCGAGCCCAACTACAACAATACACAATTCCGTTTGCAGAGTGCGACTGTGACACCACAACCAAGTGCCCGAGAGAGAGATACAGAGGGGTATAGTTGGCCACGCGTGCTTTCGAACTTTCGGCGATTCTGAGTAAATTCGGCGCCGGGTGCGTCGCAGTGGCGTATTCCTTTTTTTTTCCACCCCGACGAAGCTGCAGCGGCGACTCTCGCGTTTTGTGTCGTCGAGCGAAGTTCGCGGATCGAGAGAGATGCCCGGCGCGATATCGGGATCTTGATTTCCGAGCCGGTCCGACTTTGTTCAGAGATCATCGATCTGCCAGCGGGAAATCGGTTGGAGGAGGGTCAGTTTGGTGCTGCGCCGGAGAGTCGACCGAGTGGACATGAATCCGGCACTGGGAGCCGCCGCCACCGCGGCTTACCTGCTCGTCGTCGTTTTCATCAGCGGTAAGTTTGTCTCTTCGTTATTCTGGCGTAGTTTTGTTCGATGATGCAAAAGTTTTCTTCGCTTTCGCGGAGAAGCTTTCCGGCGGCGTTATACGACGCTTGGATACTTTTGTTTCGCGTGCGTTTGTGTTTTTAGTTACTGTTCGTCTAGAATTATGTCAGTTTTTATCCTCGAAGTTGGTAAGGTGATTAGATTTACTTTTGAAAGATATTCCGATGCGAGTAAATCTTCCAATGGTAAAATCAATTGTTATTTGAAAATCGTTTGCAATATCTCAGAGGCAGTAATTTATGCGATAAAGTTATCTGTAGGAATTTTAATTAGATCATAAAAATGTCTCGGGATATATTCATGGAGCAAATATTTAAAACAAAATCAAAATGTCTAAAAAAATTTGTAGAAAAGTTTTATTTGATAGTAGCTGTTTAATTTCAATTTTTTTAACCTACATTTGGACAAAATTGTTGTTGAAAGTTTCGTTGTAACAAATGTAGCGATAAATCTTTGATGCGAGTAAAAGCTTTTTTTAAAAAATGTGATTATTAAATCCTGATATATAGTATATAATGCGATCCCTTTGCCAATAAATTGAAATAGTCCTTCATTCCGTAAATCATTTTCAGAATCAAAAGCCAATTGAGACTTCTTTTCAAAACTCAACCCTATCCATTCCCAATCGTCCAGCCAAATTACTCCCAAAAATCCGCCATCACCCATCGAGCCACCCTAATTCCCCATAGCCTCGCTCTCCCAAAATACACTCGTCAATTTCGCTCCTCGCACCTCGCCGACGTGCGAATTTGCGAGAAAAAAAAAATAGCCGCGCTTGGCAGTAAATTACGGGTTGCGCGCGGCGGGGCCAGAATTGACCGGCCGCCGGAGCGCGGATCGTTCCGCATTACTGGATTTTTCCCCGAGCCTCGCGAGCCGGAGCGCGAACAATGGCGCCGCCCCGAGCTTTAGAGAAAATTAATTGGCGCTGATCGGCCGAACGATGCGATTCCATCACCGCGCTGCTACTCTCTCCGCTCGCGCAGAGCTGTTTACAAGTGAACCGATCGCTTTTTGAGGCCGCGAGTTTGCGGCGCGCGGCGCGCACACCGGCTCTCGCGATGCGTGGGATTTAACGATGTGGATTTGCCGAAATTGAAATGCGAGCGATTTGTGAGCGAACGGAATCTGGGCATGGAAATGCGTCCGAGTTTTTAAAGGATTTTGCGAATATATCGGTGGTAAACGTGTAATTAAATTTAGTCTGTATCTTGCGAGTTTCTGAATTGCTTAATTTTCTTCGTCGTCGCAATTATCCGCCGACTTTTTTTTATCGCTGAAACATGAACCCATAATTAAATTTTTTACTAGGATCTGTGGCACTTGATGTAAAGGATCTCCGTGTGTGTTCGCGAAATGTATTTATACACATCTTTCATGTCGCTAATTACACTTCTGCGAAATGATTACTCGGCTGTCTCCGTGCCTTTTTTGTATACATTTGCAGTTATTACTGTTGCCTACTCGTCTTATTTATAATTCTTTTTGACCGAGTACTAAGTTTTAGTACGTTATTATCGAGTTTTATTGTTAGTAATTTGTTTCACGTAAATTAATTTATCTAATTATTTATTTGTTGCTTCATAAATGTTCCTAATAAAATAAGCATGGTTTCAAAGTGGTATAATTAAACAATAATTATTAAAAAACTACATTAATGTAAAAATAACATAAATCCTTGGATAAAAAACTAAATGACCGTCTAAATTCCTAAAAAGCTTTTAAACGAGACAAGATTTTTATTTTCAACCTCAGACTCTCCGCATTTGCATTCCGATATACCGAAAAAACAACAATAAAACCCAGCCAATAAAATACTCAACCTGGAAAAGTTGCCATAAAATAATCAACTTTTCAATGCAAACGCTCCCGAGCGAAATTCGCTCGCGGCCGATACATAATATCGTCCGGCGCGCAGGTCGAGCATGTCGCTCTATAAAGCCTCCTAGTCCACACCTTCGCGAAGCATTCACCGAAACTTCTCTCTTTGCCTCTCCCGCTGACTGGCGTCCCACGCGGCGGCTGCAGCGCCGATTCCTGTTTTCGCTCTTTATATACGCGCGTATCGCTCGGCGCTCTCTGCACGCGGCGCGGCGAAATGTGTATGCACGCTTTTAAACGTCCAATTTTCGTGCAGCGCGTTTTTCGAATATCAATCTTTGCCGAGCGCGCTCGCGCGTCCGGGAGCTTCCTGGAAGGGACCGCGATAATATTCGCGCGCGGCAACTGAATGAAAACTCATCGATCGAACACGCACGTCGACGCTTTTTGCTCGCGGAACGTCCGATCGCTGCGTGTGCTGATTTATAGTTGCGCGGCCGCGATGAGAATTCGAGCTTTTTTGGCTGCGGTTGCTGCGCGCTTTTTTTTTGTCGGGGGGGCCAATGGGCTCGGTGAAATTGAGGAGATGCGAAAAGTCATTTTGAGTTATTGATGCGAATGTTTAGAGTTTCGATGTTTTCACGGGTGAAAAAACAAAGCCGTTCTTATTGAATGCTTTTTTGGTGTTTTTGTGCGAGTTTTAGAAGCTCTCAAACAATTGACACTTCCATGTAGGTCAGGATACTACTTTTTTAATGAAAATGAATTTTAGGTTCGAAAAGCTCGAATTTATATAAAATAATTTCTTGTACTTTAATTTATGTAAACTAATTAATAATAGCCCATTTAAATTATTCAACTCAAATTGAAAATTTTTTAAATGAAAACAGTTGCTTGAATATCACTGTGAAAGGTATAATATGTCCTTAACAGTTTTGTATGAGAACAAAAAATTTTTTTCATTTCGAGCGCTCTTCTATTAAAAAAAAAAATGTTACCCAGGCCAAAATAACAAACAAACGATCGAAAACCGGCGATCTTAATTAAAGCCCCCCCGCCGGCATGCAAATCAGTGCAGTTTTAATCCGGCGGGAAGATTCAAAACTCGCCAACTTGGCTGACACTTTCTCGCGCAACGGTATAACGGCAATTACCATAGTAATGAAACTCGGCGAAACTTCGGCGGCTCTCGCGTCAACAAGCTGCGGGCGCCAAAAACTTGCTACTTGCGCACACCACTTATATATATAAGACGACGGATGACAAAGGGCCGCTTTGGCCTCGTTCCCCCCGATTACCTTCGGCTCCGCTCAATTAGCCTGCGCCATTTTTCCTCGTTATAACGAAGCGCGAACTTTTTTCGCCGGATGATCCTCTTGGACCGCGTGTATACACACTCTTAGGGGACGAGTCGGCTCGGATTCTTATCGCGACGACGCCGCGTCTGCAGTTTTCTGCGGGGAGCCGGACGTCCATGTGGGATTTACGAGCTTTTCCTTTTTATTAAGAGGCGGGAATTATTTTTCGGACCCTGCTGGTTTTTCGGCGTAAAACTTTTGGAAGAGCTTTTCGGAATTGCAGGGATATTTCGTTATTCGGGGGAGAAGCACACGAGATCGTGATGAGAATAGTCCGCAATTTCTTCTCATTCATTCGTGTCGAAGTTCTGTTGGAGAATCACCGGGAAGTTTACGCACTTTTTAAATTCCCGATCGGCTCGAAATAGGATGTAGAATCGAAAGCCCAACAGCTTACACCGAGCCCGAAAAAAAAAATCGTCCGATCAAGAATTCAAGAAAAGTGTCGATCTAGTTATCGAGCGGCCGTAAAACAGCGCATTAACAGTTAATGCAATTTCGTGTAATTGCAGTTCAATTTAGCGGGAAGATTAAGATAGCAAAACCGGCGTAATGAGATCTTTAAAAGGAATGCGGCGCGCGTATATGTATGTAGAGGAGCGAGCGGCGCGCGCGCGCGCGCTGAAATAACCCGTTAAAATTGAAGAAGGTTAGCGCCAATGAATCGGCGGCGGTTTTTCTTTTCACAAGAAATCCAGCGAGAGATGTGTTTTTTCTGCCGCCGCCGCCGAGCGGAGGTATACATATAGGAGGAAGGAAGAGGAGAGAGAAAAGGGAAAAACATTTCCTCTCCTCGTAAAACAATCAGGCAAAGGCCCTAAGCAAACGCGCGCGGGTCTTATCTCTCTCGGGCTACGTGGAAGCCGCGACGTGAACTCTTTCGCCTTTGCTCTTTTCCGTTTCTTTTTTTTTCGGCGAGATACCGCACGCGGGGCTGTGCGAGAGATCTTGATTGAAAGCTGCGGGCCTGAAAGGAAGGGGGTGGGAAATGTTTTTCGAGCCGTTTCTTAATTTTTTCATGCCGATAAGGAGCGCGAGAGTTTAATTAAAGGCACCGTCGCGCTTCGGGGACCGAAGTGAATGCGTTGCACTTGCAGGTAGAACGAGAGTGCATTTTCGTCGACTCGACGTTTAAAGAGCTTCGGATGAATTAAAGCTTCGAATAATTCCCGAATGACGTCGGCTTTTATAAATTCTATTAAATTTCGTTATTTACAAGAGCATTATTACTTGACATTGGCCAAGATTGCCTTTCGAATAATTTATTCGAAAGGCTATTACGAAGGTATTAAACATTAAGTAATTCTTGGAAGGACTTTAAAATTTTTCTTCGAAATTGTTTCTCGGAAATAAAGTTCAACTCGGTGCTATTTAATAAAGTTCGAGTGCAGCCGCTTAATTTCCGAGTAATGAATCGCGGTTCTTATTGCTTATAAATAGAGATGCGACAAAATCTCATTTTTCTAAATACGAAATTTTTTAGTGACTTATATATCTTTTCGTAATAAATTATGTACACTGAGAAAAATACCTCACTAAAAATTAGTATAGTTTTTCCTAAAGGGAGGACAAACTCGTCTTATCCTAAAAAATTAGTATAA